>JAVCKS010017931.1:0-10362 GCA_032273685.1 Pteraster tesselatus
ACTGTGATGTGAAGGCTGGGTACGAGAGGTATTTTTAGAAAAGGGACGTGGTGGACGGGTATTCTGGAATTGCTCCCGTTTGTTTATTTCCTCGGTACTGGTACTATTCTTAGCCTGTTTAGTGTTGAGAAAAAGAGGACCATTGCGTTGTAAGTAAATGTACAGCTATAGGCTATTTTTACATCCGATAAACCAGCCCAAGTCTACAAATCAGCCTTAGCAATAGTGGACGTACTTATCCTAATTCTCAAAATTAAAGTTTGTGTTATGACAACATCTGACATACATGTGTTACATCATGATAAATGTAACACACTCAATGTTACAGTTTCACAATAATTTCTTTAGAACCTTGTAACGTAGTTGACAATATCTCGTTTCACTCGCATTTTCGCATAACGGAACCCTTGAGCCATTGAACAGATAAGGGAAAAATTTGACAAATTTAAAATGTCTTGTCTCTGAACTCAAATATTTCCTTACAATATTTTTTCCTTTAATATTATGTTCAAAGGTGGTGAAAACTTAAAAAAGATTTTTTTAGATTTTATCCCGCTTTCAAAGGAAACCATATTTTATAATTTATTATTTCAGTTGTTTTTACCACGATATATCTATTGTAATGTCGCTGTGAACACCTCAGCAATCATGAAGTTCCTCGTTTATTTAGGGTTCTTCGGTTTTGATGCCAAGGTTATTTCCTACAGTATTGTGGGGGGTGCATTCCCCTTAATGAATGAATGAATGAGAACATTTTTCTATTGGAAACGTACACGTACAGGGAATTTGATTAGGTTTCTGTTCTTTAGAACTAAATTTGCGACTTTTAATTCATGAGCCTGACCAAGTGGCAATCTGTGTGGTTTGTTACAGCAAAACAAGCGACGTGATACACCTGCTCATTGTTATCAACATTTGTGTGTACATACAAAAGGGGATTATGCTATGAATTAGGGCTCCCATCCATGCATGAAGTACACATTGAGTGGAAAATAGTGGTGATGCGTTATGTACATGTGCACGTACTAATCCATTTGACTTTTACACTAGCCCAGGTAAAATAATAATAAATAATTGTGTACTTTTGTATACTGGTGTACTGGTGTAAAACCCCTGATAAAATATATAATTTGGCAACATGTTAGTTTGGCAGAATGCTAGTGCTGAGCACGTTACAATACTGGGAGACTCCTGCATTTAACTAAACTAAAACGATAACAATATATTTTTTTCCCCCATGCCATTAAATAATAATGTCTTTTAACCCTCTAAATACCATTGGCGACTATAGTCGACAGGAATGTATACTATGTATACCAGTCAATATTATGTAATTCAATTATGAATAGAATACAATGTGTAATTTTAGCCGGTTCTCGCTAGCATTATTCTGAAAATAATTTGGTAGCGAAAGGGTTAACCAGTTCTTTTGAATTTAAAAACCGTGCAGTGTGCAGCCTATGTATACACAACTACTTTAAGATCGTTACACATTTTGTGTAAAATGGTACTTGTTGTCGTACGCCATTATTTTTAACCATTGTACTCCCGTGTTGGTCTACTGCTGTTCCAATGCCTTTACCCTTGAGCTATTATGCATTGAGATTGTCTGAATTCTTTTGCAGTGAGCTTATAATGTTCAACTCTTAACCTTTTTCACTGGCAATTTGTTTTAACCCAAAAAAGCAGTTTGAGAACCTTTTTACAAAACTGTTTTTGTTCAGAAGAGAATTCTTTTAGGAGTTGCAAAGCTCCAATGAGCACCACATATTCATCAAGTAGATGTTGACGTCAAGGTGGATGACCATGGCATCGGGTCCGAGGGGGGTTTTCAGGGGGTCACGGTGGTTTGTGTCTGATGAATATAATGTGAACTCTAGACAATGTTTCCCTAGGCACTCTTTCTCAATAAATTTGGGCAGTCTGGTCAACTGATTTCATGCACTGTAATATCCCGGTAGTTTCCATCCGTCTATTCACATGTGACAAAGTGTACTTTTGAGTGAATCTGATTTATTATCGATATAATCAGGGAACCATTGACATCTAGCTCAATAGTAAGAGCATGGGATTGGTAGTTCACCTGTGGGGTCTATAAAACCAAACTCATCAAAAACATTGTTGGATCTCACTCTTGCGAAACCTGTTTGTTCTTTTCTGTATGACCTGGTGGCATGTAGAGCCCACAGGGTTAAAAAACCCAAATTATATTCCAAGGCAAGACAACTACGGTACATACGAAATCTAGCAATTTTAGAATGCATTGATAATATTTGAGAGTGAAGTTAATTCTAAGTTGGTTGTTCATTGTGGCCAGATTGATAACTTCGCCGACCACTATTCATTCCACCATCGGGCAACTCAGAAGAGATCGATAGGACCAAGCGAGGGCGATCACACGGCCATCAAGCATGAACCAGCTGTAAGTATTATGTGGAAATTAGGATTTCAGTTTAATTCATTAACACCCATGATCTTTCCCCGAATACTGGCTCAAATTTGTTGTAAGCTTGTTGAAGAAAAGCTCTCCTGAATATCGCATGTAGCCTATTCCTGAATATTGGTTAAATCTTTAAATTTTTGGATTTGTTCATAAATGTATCTGTTTGTATATATTTGTCTCTGATGGTCTGTCCATCAATCCGTCCGCATGGTCGTCCATCCGTTTGTCCATCTGTTCGTCCTTAGTAGAGCTACTTTATGGCACTTAATTTAAGTCTATAGTTACATATTTTGGCCTTTATTGACATTGTGGTGTAGTGACTTTCGTGAACAAAGGGAAAATGCAGGAATAACTACATGTATCTGTCCGTCTGTCCGTCACAAGTTTATGAAAATTATTGTAAAGTAATATGTCCTTACGGGAACACGTGTCATAGTGCCACACCCTGTTAGTACAAAGGGGCCTAATCTGTTTGTTTACAACGTTTGTGATTTATTATGTACAGGTAAAATGGATTGAGCAGCAAGTTATAAGGAAACGTGTGAAAAGAGATAAACAACATAAACCTTTGGATTTCAACGATCCAGAGTATATATATCAGTGGTACCTGGTAAGGATAATCAGATCTGTGATGTCAGTTATGCATGTTGGAAGAGGACCTGACACCACAAAATGAAAACAGTTACACATCCAGAAGAGATTGCTATAAAGACAAAAGTTTGACCTTAGAATATGAATTATTGTCAAAATAAATTTATCTAATAATGTGTGGTTCATCGTTGTTGTTATTCTGTTTAAGAACCGGAAGACTAAACTCACAATGAACGTGGACAAGGCTTGGGAGATGGGGTACACTGGACTAGGAGTAGTGGTCACCATACTGGACGACGGCATTGACTACACCCACGACGACCTTAAGAAAAACTACGTAAGTCCGCCCACTACATTGCAGGCGTGGAAGAACCGTCCTAAAGGGGCAAAATGCCATTTTGACTCGTTAAGAGGGCTCTTCTATTGGTTTCTATGCAAACATCGAAAAATGGCACGAAGGTCAAGACAATTGGTACATTGTACAAGGGGTCACTAAGGTCACATACAGGGGCAACGAAGGCCTCTGTGCCCTCTGTAATACTAGCCCTACATTTTCATGTCACTATATGTTGCCCAAGGGCATACCCCACCCACAAGCAGTGCTATCGTGGAGCAGCCATGTTGCACAGCGGTACTTTTTTTCCCGTGACGTGGCCAAAATAGGAATTAGTTTTTTCCGTGTGTAACCTGACCTTGTTGGCTCTCCTGTCCCCTCATGTAAATAAATCTCCAAATTTTTTTTTAAAAATTGAGTCACTCTTGTCATTGACATTGATATGCGTATGTGTGCACGTGTGTGTGTGTGTTTGAACAGGACGCTAACGCAAGCAGGGACATCAACGGTAGGGATTCGGACCCGATGCCCGTGCAGAACTACGACCAGAGCAATAGGTAAGCCTCCCATCGTTAATAATGATCAATAGGATCTAACCATTCAGCAGGGACAACTTGTCAATTTACGCAGGCTATTTATCAGCCAGTCTGCTGTCGGTTTTTTGGAGCAGGGGGGGGGGGAGGAGGGGAGAGGGGTTTCTCAGCTGTGTATATTCTCAGTCTTGTCCTGTCCTGCTCTTTCTATTGGAGTGACTGTAATTACCTTATTATGAATAAAAAAGAGCTGTACTACTTGACGCCATTTGTTACATTAATGTTGTTTATGCTTGTATATTGTGTGCTTTGTTTTCAGACACGGCACTCGGTGTGCTGGGGAAGTGGCCATGGAGGCTAACAATAGCATCTGTGGTGTGGGGGTAGCCCCTGACAGTGGTATAGGAGGTAGGTTAACGTCTAGGTGGCACACAGTGGGGGATGACAGTGAATTGAGTGAGATTTAGCAATAGTGTTGGCATTGTCTTGTATTAGCGTGAGTATTAGTGTTGGCAGTTTGAGTAGCTACTGTGAGTAGTGCTAGAGTTTGGGATTGCTGTTTTAACATCCGTTTACATAATATTATCACAATGTCCCTGTGCCAGGTATTCGTATGCTGGATGGCGAAGTGACTGATGTAATAGAAGGCGAGTCGTTAGCCACACAGCGAAATTATATCGACATCTACAGCGCTAGTTGGGGGCCAGAGGATAATGGGATGACGGTAGATGGACCCGGCAGGATGGCCAAGAAAGCATTCATCGATGGAATCGAGCAGGTAAATATTGACTGTGGTATAGTTTTTTTTCAAAGTAGCCCATTTTAATACAAGCTGGCGATAGTCAAACCAAAACAAGAGCTATACGTTCAGTTTTTGTTTTTGTTTTTTTTTCTTCTTTTTAGGGTCGAGATGGTAAAGGTAATATTTTTGTGTGGGCTTCGGGCAACGGAGGCCATTCCAAGGATAGCTGCGGCTGCGACGGCTACACCAACAGCATCTACACCATCTCGGTAAGCAGCACGTCGGAGCGTGGCAACCCGCCCTGGTACCTGGAGGAGTGCGCCTCCACGTTGGCCACTACGTACAGCAGCGGCAGCTCCAAGGAGGGCAAAGTGGTAGGTGGCAAAGCGTCGTCTCTCTGATTTCCAGAACGATTTCACCTTGAGCGATGACTTTAAAATGTTGAATCGGTCATTTGGTACGTTCGCCCTTATTATCAACTTTAAAATGATATTTACGCCACGAAAATATCTCCATCCACGGTAGTTGCAGATTATTTTCTTGTCGAAAAGAATAATACTGTCAGTCAATGATTCATTTTCACAAGAAGATTGCAAGAATTGAAAAGTAAAAATCTTCAAAATTTGTTGCTACTGACAATCTTTTCAACTCTTATTGCCGACCTTGACACTTGATCTCCCAAAGCCCGGTTACCTCTTACTATTTCCATGGTAATTGTTGCTCCACTGTCACCGATGTGATCTGCCAACCCCTGAAGTAGGGAGAGAAGTGTCCTAATTTGTCTTCTTTGTTATCTACTAAACTGAGTGTTGTATACCCAAATAAACCTGTTTGTTTTGTATGGAAATAGGTGACTACGGATCTGAACAACATCTGCACGTCTGACCATACTGGCACCTCGGCCTCGGCGCCCCTAGCTGCTGGTATCATTGCATTAGCTCTGCAGGCAAAGTAAGTATCAGGACCTCTGCGTTCTTAGGCAAGACACTTTAATCTCACTGCCTCTCCCTACCCAGGAGTAGTTGGGTGAAAGTCTAGCATGCCAGGGGTCAACCTGGGTCAGACTAGCATCGCTTAACGCAACAGAAATCAAAGTTTGCGATAGACCTTTACGCCTTAATGTTGACTCGATAATCGTTTGCTTGATGCGATGTATGAATGATTATTTTAAATTCACCCTTAATAACAATGGTAATAATTGAAACAGTGAATACCAGTCTCTCACTACAACTAATTGTGGAAGCACTCATTTTGCGTATATTTCTGTTGACAGTACCAATCTGACTTGGCGTGATGTGCAGTACATCATAGTGATGACGTCGCGGCAAGGTAATCTGAAACCCAACGTGGACTGGTACACCAACGGAGCTGGCTACAAAGGTAACTGCCAACCTGGTTATCATCTTGAGTCTTAATAGGAATTAGTCCTTGCACGATAAACATTTCATGCTACTCCGTGAATATCTGTAATATCTCTGGTTATGAACAACCGAACAAATCCAATCCAGATGCCTACCTAAACGGAATACAATTCATCAAAATCTATTCACTGTTATCGTTCGGGAATTACTTTTTCTGAGAAAAACCCCAGCCTTATTTCATGTTATACCTAAATGTTCCCAGGCTTCGTACAAACCAGCCCGACGGGACTGTCCTTGTTTTCCACTTCCTGGGAAGTACGTCTTCGTACCTCTTCGTACCTCTACCTGACCTAATAGGCTACCCCCCCCCCCACCCACCCACTTCTTGAAAGGAATAAAACTTTATCACTAGGTTTCCGCTGACTTACATACAAACTATACTGCAAACATGTGCTTGTGGAATATCCTTGTGAGATTACATTTACTACCAGAAAATAGAATGATAATAATAATGCTTTTACCTTGGTTTACATATCATTGAGAGTTGATCCTGTGTTTGTCTATTTTTTTGGACAGTAAGCCAACGGTACGGCTTTGGATTAATGGATGCCGGAGCCATGGTGTCCCTGGCCGAGAATTGGATCAACTTACCTAAGCAGCACAACTGCACCATAGAAGCTGTTCTACAGACAAGGTGAGAGTGTTATACTGCATATACACTGGTATAGACCTTTTATTTCATGGGGCCAGCAGGCCTCTCAATCCCTCAGGTCTAGTCAGTGACTCCTGAGGCCTCGATCAATCACGAAGCTTAAACCAAATTAGTCAACAAATTCATCGTGGGTTGATTTCAATGGGTAGGATATGATTAAGTTAGGATTAAGATAGGATTAAGATAGGATTAAGTTAGGATATCTTGCAGGAAGTCTCTCTACCTGCTCCATCTCTGTATATGGAAAAATTTGTACCATGCCTAGGGCACACATACATGTTAGCAAGTAACCGATTGTAGGAGAGCGAAATATTGTAGGAGAGTACAAATATTATGACAACCGATCTTTGAAACTGCCGGTTATCGTCACCATGCCTTAGCTCTAAGCGGTGGATAAAGCTTGCAACGTCTCCTGCTTCCAGTGTGTCGATGATCGCTTTGTTTTCCGATTTTACAGTGACCTCAAAGGTCGTGGACTGTTGCAGAACTACACCATCGATGCAACACATTGCCATAGCGGCCCCGATGCCATCAACTACCTAGAGCATGTCGTGGCCAACATTGACGTCACGTTCGGCTGTCGTGGCTGTCTAGTTCTGACCCTGATCGCTCCGTCCGGAACCATCTCCGCCCTTCTGCCTCGCCGCCCGAATGATTACCGGAAGGGGGGCTTCAGCTCCTGGCCGTTCATGAGCACCCACTATTGGGGGGAGCGACCAGGGGGTGTGTGGACGCTGCAGGTCAAGAACAGCTCGCCTAGAACGTACACAGGTACATTATGCTCACCCAAGAGTAGGTGGGAGGACGGGGCTGTGTTCACCTAAGAGTGGCTGGGGAGATAGGAGCTGTAAATTGTGCTTTTATCATTTCTGAATTAGATAAAAGTGCACTCAGTAATGATAGGAATGTAATCTTTAAAACTAGTCGTACAGCGAAAAAAAAACAAACCCAAATTTTAATTATTATTTTGTATTAGGCCGCTTTTACAGCTGGACCTTGACCCTTCACGGAACCGATACGTTACCCCCAAACCGCCTAGATGCCTCTAAGCACTACCGAACTCGTTCGGACAGCAGCGCGGTCAACGACGCTCCTGACGACGATGGCGCCAATCATGAACTAGGGGAGGACTTTTCCAGGGGCTGGAACTACGGGTACCAGGGCGCATGCCACGACGAATGCTTCAATGGTTGCGAAGGCCCGCTGTCCATAGACTGCTATAAGTGTAAACACTACCGCGACAGGGAATCGGAGTAAGTCAACAATCCTCAATCGTTTACTTTCACGGGGCGAGCCACGGGGTCGCTTTCCTTCTGTAAATACCGATAGTTACCAGTTTGGTCTTTTCTTTCTACCTTATCTGCCGAATTTGGCCTTTAAAAAATTATTTGGCCTGTTTAAAATTATTTAGCCTTTTTTGTTAATTATTATTATTATTTTTTTTAATTATTGTGTATTGTGGGTATCGGTGTGATTTCCTTTTTTTTTTTTTTTACTCAGTAACAATTTTCTATTTATCTGTTAGAATATGTAGAGGGCGCTGTTTATAAGTCAAACATGCTACCCGTGGCTCTTTGATTTATCAAAAAAATGTCCCCCGGTTGGCCGATTTCTTTCCAAACCATTTGGCCAGTTGCATCACTTAGAAGCCTGCTACTATGCTGTAGATGATGGGTATAGGCTGCTACAAGGAGCAGTAGGAGAGAAGCCATTACTCACAGATGCAGCTTGGTAAAGAGAAGCATTTGTACCATTGCACCACACGAGTCAAAGTCGCATCAAATACTACGACCTAACCACTCGATCATGCATTATTACCAAAGATTATGTCTATCCCCCTTCCTCCCTCCCTCCCTCCCTCTCTCCCCCACGCCCTTCTCTCCAGTGAGTGCGTGAAGAACTGTCCTGAGGTTGGGTTCTACGAGCCTCAAGATTCGCACCAGAGATGCAAGACCTGTTCGTTTAAATGTCGATCGTGTGTGGGTCCGAGCGAGTTCGACTGCCTGTCCTGTAAGACTGGTTTCTTCCTCGTCGAGGAACTCACACAATGCGTCCCGAATTGCCCCGACCGATTTTATCAAGGTACGTAGTACTCCTGCTACTGGGAACACCTCTTGGATTTATACTTCATGCAGGCATCTAAGGCACATGCCTGGCTAATCCCTATGGGATCAGTGCCTCAGTGGGCACTGTCTCTTTGCCTTTTTCCCGCCAGCTGTGTAGTCTGTGCGAGGGTCTGTCCCACTCCTGCACAGATAGAAGGCTGACTTAAGTAAATACTTGATGTTTTTTTTTTGTTTTTTTCTCCAAAATTTAGGTTTGTTAAAATGTATTAGTTTTAGAACGAATAAACCTTTATTTTTGTTATGGATATTCTTAACGCAGTGAGCGGTCGAAACATCACGTTTCCATTCGTTAACTGCATCGTGAGATATACGATTAGGTTTATCATTATTGTAAATATCACCACGATGAGTAAAACTTCACCGCTATATTGAGACTTCTTTTTTTTTTTTTTTTTAGATCTTGAAACTAACCGCTGCTCCCCGTGTGCCCAGCTGTGCACTAAGTGTGAAGACAGCGCTAACTACTGCCAGGCCTGCGACGGCGGGGCCGTGCTGACTGCCGATCACCGCTGCCAGCTCAGCTGTGGCGTCAGCGAGTTCATCGACATCATCGACGACGACGACGACGACGACCGTGGCGTAGTCTGCGGGCAGTGCCACGACAGCTGCGAGACGTGCAGCGGAGGCAGCGAGGACCAGTGTCTGTCCTGCCCGCTCGGCTACGCGCTGCAAGACAGGACGTGCATCGAGGAGTGGCGCTGCCAGGAGGGGTTCTACCTCATCGATGGACCAAACAGCCAGGAGTGCTTGGAGTAAAGTAGACTCTTTCATTATTATTTATTGATTTTGGTTTGTTGTTCTTGCAAGATGAATTGAAAGTGTGCGTTTCGCACCGGGAGGCCAAGTATTAAACTAAACGCTTTAAGTAGCCATAACACAGACACAGCATTACCAGATTAACATTTCAGGAAATCACTCATTTGAGAATGGAGCAGGGTATGTATCCTAGGTAAGAGTTTCGTTGGAGTGGTTTTTTTTAACTTCTGTTTCTACTTTTTGGGTAAAACCAATTCACAGGCTTCAAAGATGGGTAAAATAGGACATTCCAGCGATTTTTAGCGATCCGTGGTACAGATTGGGCCACCATGACTAACACCACGTTTTCATCATTTCAGGTGTCACATCTCCTGCAAGTCTTGCAATGGGCCAACGCTCTCCGATTGCCTCGAGTGTCGTGACTACTACCTTTACCAAGATTACATGTGTAAGGCCAACTGCGAAGATGGCTACTACCGGGACCCAGAGAACAGCTACTGCCTCCTCTGCTCCCCCGACTGTGAGCAGTGCATCAATGAAGACAGCTGCGTGGCCTGCTCACCCGAATTGTAAGTCCCCGTGAATTTATCTGGCAAAATATCACGATAATATGTGACCTCCGCCACAACGAAACCCTCCACAACGAAACCCTCCACTACGAAACCCTCCACTACGAAACCCTCCACAACGAAACCCTCCACAACGAAACCCTCCACAACGAAACCCTCCACAACGAAACCCTCCACAACGAAACCCTCCACAAC
>JAVCKS010017964.1:0-14499 GCA_032273685.1 Pteraster tesselatus
GTTATAACGAGATTCGGATATAACGAGAAAATACGCTGGTCCCGGCGTTCTCGTTATAACGGGAGTCGACTGTATATTGTTCTCATAGTCTCAAGGCTAATCATTCATTTCCTTCATGCTAAATCCAAAATGAATGCAATTAAAAATTCAATGGAATGGCAGGGCCAGGCATATGCCGGGGGTGGGGGAAAGAATCAATAATTTACTGCCTACTAAGTCAAAAATCAGGACTTAAATTAGTTCGAAAATATTAGATTAGCAAAAAATAGTCGTACAACTACAAGTTCAGGGAATAAATAGTTAAGACTAAGGCACTACGTCTGGTTCACTGCGGCATTTTTTATGTAAACCGAATTACGTGCACCGCCAAAAAAGCCATCACGTGTTCGAATTTTTCAGAGAATGAAAAGAAAAAACCACTCTAAGAAAATACATCAATAATCACACTTTCCGTACAATTTTTGGTATAAATAAATCCATCAAAACAGCATTGAAAGTACAGTTTACACTTAACAATAATCATTATTCAAACTGTATAGAAAATAAGTATATACTTACATCGGGACTTTTGCCTTTATTCATTTTTGTTATTCGAATGTGGCAGTTGAGCAGAGAGAATTATACAGATTGCCGTAGTACGTACGCACTTGTACTCGAACACACGCAGATTACAAAATGGTGACTCAACTCTAGCTCAGCTTATACGTACTACGTTGTGCGCACCAAGCATGCAATACAGTATGTAAATAAGCATGTACATGCATAGATATGTACGTGGCGCGCCTATCAACGATTGAGCTTGCTTGCTTTGTCTATAATTTGCGCATGCGTAATTAGCTGCGCAGGCGCGTTTCAAGACAAACAACAAAGCATTTTGGGCGATTTTCGCTTGACTAGCGGCTGATTGACAGGTATACTACTAACACGTGATCATGCTGCGGTAGTCTTGGCGGTAAATATAATGGTTCGTATAATTTCGGTGTTCTTTTTCCAGAGGAACAGTCTAACGCCCGTTTTTCATTGGCCTAGCGACCATTTTCCCCTTAATAAATATAATCAACTTTTTTAATGTGTCGTTTTATAATAGCATACAAATGTTTTTAGGTTAAATAACCCATGTGGGTAGAATACCCGAATATTTCGAGATTGTAGGCGTAACCTTGTGTTAATTTAAGCATTGGCGAATAGATGCGCGAATAGATGTGCGCAAACCGTCCGTCTGATCCCATATGCAAATCAACAAACGGCTTTATTCAACAACTCCCGCGTGCCTTTCCAAGTAATACAATGAAATGTGCATCTTCCAATTCTAAAACCATGATTTTGTGTTTTGTAACCAAAGATTTTTTGGGGGGGCTGCAAGATATACAAAATGCGCATTATTTTGACAATTCCCTTGGGGGTATAGTGCATGCGTGTCTACAATCGTCTTCCTGCTCAATGAAATTAGTGTTTTTAAATCAAGTTTTGGGGATGATTTTTAATTCACGTATACGTACCTCTTCTAGGTGTTTTTAGTATTTCAATTAATTATATAAATACCTGTTTTATGCTTGTACAGCGTTTTAAGACAACTTAGTGAAAAAACGCTAAAATAAATGAAAAAGTACACGCATGCAAATACAAGTGTCGATATACCTACATATGATAACTTCGAAAAGTTTGTATATAATAACACCAAAGAATTATCGTTTAGTTTTAATGTGAAAGCCAACCATTTATAAAACCAAGAGAAACGTTTACATCTTTCGTTCAGACTTTACACACATTCCGAGATTACGTTCTTTTTCGTAATATCTTTACGAGAACGGAATAGTGGCCGCGTCTATTAATTAATTGCTTAACTTTTAATTAAACAAACCCAAACCAGGAAAAATAGTAATATTTAGCATTTTTATGACATCACTCAACTAGAACATTACAACAAAAATGGATAATACTTACAAATTATTGTTAATTTTTTAGACAAAATGAACATTTAAAGAGCTACAAATGAGTTTGGAAAATATATCTATGCTTGACTAGTACATGTACATATAGTAATATAAAAAAGGGTTACACATAGAGCTATGTACACGTAGGCTATAGCTCCAAGCACTGTCCAGGATCTGGTAACAAACCGCAAATCTCTATAATTCGTCTGTTTATCGAATATTTAGCAGATATTTAGTCTGGCAAGAACGAAATGAACATTGTTTATATAATGGACCATGCAGGTATAGTAAATTAACAGGCAGTGTTTTGTAGTTTATGGAAGATAAACATAATTCTTAACTATAGTCTTGTTTACGAGAGATTCATGTTGTGGTTGGGAATTTTAAATGGGGGAGGTTACATAAGCAATTTTGTTCAATCCTGTATATGTTCCCAAGCTTAGACGAAACGGTGGTTTATTTTTTATATGGATGCTTATGAACAAAATAGCAGACAAGTTGTAAACTTACAACTTGTCTGATAGTTTGAACTTTCACGACTAAAGCATGCTTTGAAGGGTTTTGAGGTTCTGATGTTCCTTTTCGTGTGTTTTCACTCTCCTGTGGGATCTATGGGGAAACGTGGTTAGGGAAGAGAAAGGAGTATTTTTGCGAGAGGGGGAAAATCCATTTCTGAGCAGCAACAATAGAACACTTATCATAGATATGCCATAATTATAGTATGTATGGTTCCAATCCTGGGGGAAATAGTTCGCTTCGTGTCCGTGTTATAGAGTTCGCTGTACCCAACTGTGCATCATGCATCTGTCATGACCCGATGGGTGAGCGCGATTAGGTCAGAGAAAGGTAATTGAACGCACTGAAAGAATAACAATTTACTGGTTCTGAGAGTACATTATTTTATAAACAAAATGCAAATAGCTTTGCATGAAATTAGGTTTCTTCGTCTTCATCTTTCGCTGATTTTAGAGGTCCTAACTACATAAAAGGCTTTTCACTGATGGTCGACAGAAATCAATAGGGAGATAAAGTCAGACTATCCTGAAGACCCCTACAAAAATTATGTCACTCACATTCTAGCTTATGTAGCCTTTGCTAAAGCCTGTTTCACTGATATACAGTACAAACCATGTTGATCGTCACTGGACAATCTACATTGAAAACCGCCCTCTGTTAGTGGCCGCCTTTAGCAAAGACTAGCTTAGGCACACTTCTACAACCTACGTAAAATCACTATCAATAATCATCAACTTCATATTGAAACTGCACGGGGTTTATAACACAAATTTAATTTATAATTCTAGTAACATTTTTTTTTATATGAAATGTTTCTCAAATTTTCAGTTTTTAGGGAAAATTGATGTACAGGAATTTCATTTTTTTTTTATCATCCGACATTTATCACAAAAATTCATTTTTGGGGGTGAGTTTTTGTTTATTTGTTAGAAAGCAAATTACACTGCAATAAAATACGGTAAGCCACTTTATTACAAAAACATTATTGAATGACCAATTACTCAGTTGAAGTATTCTTCATTTCTGGTTTCTCTTCTACCAGAGATGCTAAAAAATGCAGTTTTGTCTTACGTTTGACTGCTTTTTTTGATCCCAAAATACAAAAACGGAATCTTTGGATTGCAATATTTACAATTGATATGACCAAAAAAACTTACACTACAGTGAACAAGAGCAGATGGCGTGGAGAAGAAAAAATACAAAAATAGTGTCTAAGATCCACAGGTCCGAGTAGCAGTATTATCCTTTACTATCAGTGTGCAACATGGGTCATTCCACCACTCCGGCTTATTTTATAGTAAATTGTAAGACAGTTTGTAAGAACACGCTATGCTGTTTTAAGGTGAAATAGTATCGCCAATGTTCACATCTAGTTGTACGTGCTCAAGAGTGGCTCAGCGGTCTCAACAGTTTCATTCCAAGTGTGTATCAAATTGGCAAGTGAAATTGCCGATATAATAACACACAAAGCACGCACTGGTAGTATAAAGCATACACGTTTATACTGTTGTAACAAATCATGCTCCATTCTGATGGAATGACCCACAGCACTCTATATACTCTGACATAATTTGTTTGATTTTGCCAACACTGTGCACGTTTGAACACTATTATAGATTATACGTTCCTAGTAATACGCGATATATGTCAGTGGTCACGTATTTAAAACCAAAACAATAGCATCATAAACATTGGAAATCACAAAATAAGCTACAATTTGCACGGTTTTACTGAAACAATTTCAAAAAAACTTTGCAATTACATGTACGTAATATTGACGTGGCAGATCAACAGCAGTTTCGTCGCTGCGGCTAAATTTCAATAAAAAATTTCTCCTCACAAAATATAACGGATTTGGTCCTGGCAATTTATGGGCTGTCACAATAGTACACGAAGTACTTGAAGGCTTACATCATTATTATTATTTCAGTATCTTTGGTAAGTTAAGATCCACTCTACTCTAAATAATTAAGATTTAAGATGTACTGGCCGATTTCGGACCGATTTCATCTTGAGAAATAATATTAAATGTTGAATTGATAATTTAGTAAGTTTGCCCTTGTTATTAATGATATATGGCATCTATCCGGGGATAGTTAGAGTCATTCCCTGTCAAAATGAGTATTTTGACAAGTATTTTGTGATTATGCATGGATAGAACTTTTTTTCATGCCAATTTAAACCTGCCAAACTATTAATCCAACGTTTTAAACGATATCGCATGGTGAAACTGACCTAAAATCAGACAGCACATGATAAGCTAACCCTCATGATTATAGAGGTTTTCAACATACCACTGCAGCTACTGAAGCTGAGACCATCGTCCAACAGGGGGAATTTGATTAGGTTTATGCAAGCTAGTGTACCAGACAAACAGACATCCCTGACAGACCTCCAGCTCCCTCCAACCAACAGTTCCACATCGCCTCTTCATTTTGCTAACATACTGGGCAAATAAAACATTCAGCTAAGCATCAGTGCTGTACTTCGAAATGGGAGGACTTCAACCAGCGTTGAAGAATTTCCAAATACAGGAAGTTTAGTGATTGTTGCTGCTGTTTGCCACTTCTATTGCCTGTTAACAGCATTCATTTTTTAAATATATCAGCTGAAAGTCATAGGTTCAAATCTTCACTCACTCGAAAAAAAAACTCGCTTGCCCCCCCAAAATATATTTCCGCAGATTTTCTTTTTGAAGAATAATCCAATGTACGGTCAGAGTGGATTAGGTTTATCATTACCACAGAGAGACACGAAAAACAGAACTTGATATTTTACATCATCCCTGATGCGACTGACAAAGAAAAACAAAACAATTGTTGGTACAAAATGTTGACGGTGTGCGCAATCACAATCTGCTTATGGTAAACTTTAGAAGTTTTTTTTTTTTTTTTTTAAGGAAAGAAAAATTATATTTCGTCTCCGGCCTCTGGCACGCATTAGTCAAAATGATGGAAGCCACGTTCAAATGTTCAGTGTTGTGTTGATAATATTCAAAAAATTGTAGTCTAGAGATGACACTAGTTAAACAAAAAAAAACATTTAGTTTGAAAAAAAAAATGCACACTGAATTTATATTTAGTTTTGCAAGCAGTGTTCAGTGGCATTGACTCAAACTCTTGAGAGTTTGTCGATGTGACTAGGTTCTAAGGTATCTTCCTGTTTTGTGGAATTTGCTTTAAATTATGTTAATGCAGAACGTGGTGGCAAAATTTGCGAGACAAGAGGCACATCGCAAAATCACAAGAGCTAAAATATTATTTGGGGGTCGGTCAACCAGAATTAAGTCGTCTCTCAAAAGACGTTGTCCTTTGAAAAATGTTCTACACTTGTCGTAGCCGAGCCCTTTCGCTTGGGTTTATCGTCAACACAAGGGCAGTGCAAACACGGTAGGCTGGTGACCAACTGTGGGCATACAGAGATGTCACAACAGTCACATTAAGGCCACGGGGATGTGTTCAAAGGCGAACACTCGTTGAAGCGATCTGTTCCTTGTTGGGCGTTAACTCCTTCCGATGCTATCGTGTGCGGTGTGGGTAGAAAAATGTTAAAAGTAAGCGATCCGGTAACGTTTGTCTTAAATACTGCATCTATGCCATGCTGCTTTTGTACTGTACTGGTTTCAAAGTGTCCACACAAACATCTGATATAATAAACATGAAAAGATTGTATGAATTAGACATATTGAAGCAATGGCATATGCCTGTATTGCCATGTAGGTAGTGGTACATCATTCTGCAGGGTCGGTCAGTCAAATCTCGGGTTCTGTGGTATACTTACAGCTACTACTTTACTACAGAACTATTGACTACTTGCAGGGGGTATGAATATTCCGCCATTGGAACTTTTTGCCATGGGTTTAGTTTCATGCTATTCTCCTGTGTTGGAAGGTCAATTTTTCTATGGCAGAAAGAGCACATAATATTCTAACCCTAACCCCAGACCTAAACAAATGCGCTCCTTTCGCTATACACATTCCTTAAAGTTATAATACCCTAATAAGAGAGGAAGTGCTTTGCTTGAAATTTTGCTATTTTTAAAGTGGAATAAAATATATTCTTTGAATACAAAACAAGTCAAAATGTGCATTGCCGATTCCCTCGCCCTCACCAATATTATGTTAATCAATCCCAACTTACTAACTCGAGGAAGTTGCAAGTCTCCTCAGTAGTAGTTCTTGTAGCCACCGCCTCCGCCACCTCCCCCACCACCGTAACCCCCACTGCCGTAACCGCCACCCCCGTATGCCCCACCCCCGTTATAGCTTCCCCCACCCCCATAGCCCCCCCAGTTGCCGCCGTTGTAACCTCCCCCACCGTAGGGGCCACCATAACCGCTACAGTATCCACTCCTGCCGCTGTACCCCCCACCTCCACCGCCACCCCCGCCCCCTCCACCACCCCCACTCCCACCCCCAGGCCCGTAGTATTGACCACCTGAAAAGAAGGCACAAAGATGTAACAAAGTTAGAATTCTAGGCAGGGTGGGCAATTCCACACGTGAGAGAATTAAAACAAATGTTGGGTGTGTAGCGAGGGGCCCAGGCGCATGCGGGCAAGATGCGACCCGTTTGAACTGTACAACACAGTGGCTCCATTCTAGTAGGGCAATTTGTCGAACATCTCAGCACACACATAAGTGAGGTTGAATCCGAACAAAGCAGTACTTAAAGATGTCCTGTCTGATTTCAGACCAATTTTACTTTGGGAAACAATTTTAAATGATTGATAATTTGGTAGGTTTGCCTTTGATATGAGCTTTAAAATGATACTATATACGACATTAAAGAAATTCATCCACGAATAGTGGCAGAACATTTTCATATTAAAAAAGGGTCTTAGTTGTGATTAAATTAATGCAAAATGAAAACTTGCCTCCGTAACTGTCACCATAGCCGCCGTAGTATCTACCCTGATTACGACCCAAATACCCTGAAGAGATAAAAAATATAGGTTATCGAGGTGTGTACTGCCTGAATATTTTTAGGTTGCATTTACACACGTACAGATACTTGGTACACCGGGTTAAACTGCTGTCTGTCAAAAATATGTGTCTAAAGTCTGAAGGATGCCCGTTATACATCCTGAAGGAATGAGGTATGAAGATTCAGTATGTTAATGTGAAGAAATGAGGTATGACAGTTCAAAATGAGTTAGTGGTGCGAAATGATTCAGAAAGAATAAAGTATGATAGCTCAATATATTATTGAATGATTTCGGAAGAATCAGGTATAATGGCTCGAATGATTCTGATTGATTGTGAATGATTTAAAAAAAATAAATGAGCTACAATGGCTCGATCCGTAACCGAATGATTCTGAAATATTGAGGTACAATTCCATGATATATTACCCAATGATTTGGAAGAATTAAGGTACATGTATACAGGGGACTCTCCATAACCGACCGTACGTAAAACTATAGCAAATGCAAGAATGAAAGAAGTTGTCCCACACAACAACAGAATTGGGTACCAGGCTTTGTTTGTGTTCCTCCATGTTATGTGTCCGTCCCCCCCCCCCCAGTCGAACAAAAAGGCTCTGTTTTTCCTCTACCACCCCTCAAGTGTTTTGTGCTTGGGGAACAAAAAACACGGAAAAACACAAACGTAGCAGCACCTGATTCTATCGTTGTGCAGGACAGCTTTTTATATTTCTGAAAGCCATAACTTTCTTGGCTGGGCTTCGTCTTAGACAAGTTTGGAAACAATCCAATCCAAACTGCTGCCAAGTAATACCCCGGTAAATATATGCGGCCCTTCTACCTGCTCTGCCTTGCCTCCTGTACATCTCCTCTTTGTTCCTGTTGTCCGCTTTACTGCAAGAAACTGACCTTCCTTCAATCTGATGCTTTTCCATTACTAAGAAGACAAAGATAAAAACTGGCTTGTAAAGAGTATTTTGGGGTGGTTTTTAATTAGTTGACAAAGCTGAGAAACCAAAACAGAGGAAAGAGCGGGCAAAGCAAGACTTGGTACCGAGGTTTGGGTATGGTTTTCAATCGAATAAAATAGCTGAAAAGAAAAGAGAAAGAAGAGGAACGAACTGGAAAAGCAAGACTGTTTAGGGTGGTTTTAATGTGATAACTCGTAATTATAATTTTGACTTAATAGTGGACCTCTTGACTTTCACATGCTCTGTTTTGTATACTGATGGTCAAACCTCCGAGTGTTACGTATCACTAGATGAGATATACTTCAACTGAATTTACAAACATCAACATCTGAATTTTCTCAATGTGCGGCTTTATCCTGGTTTCGTGGTGACAGGTCACCAAACTGATTCACCACAGTAACTTACTTGCTAGCTTGTCCACGACATGATTATCTTCAAATTCAACAAACCCAAAGCCTCTGCTTTTGTCTGTCGCTTTATCTTTGATGATCTTGACCGACTTTATTTTAGCAAACTTGCTGAAGTACTTTTGCAGGTGTTCTTCCTTCATGTTGAGGCCTAGGCTCTTAACATAGAGTTCGTTAGTGGGTATTGAAGGGATGTTGGACTGCGGACATTGGGAAAAAAGAAAAACAATTTATGTTTTACTCGCTACCACACCGGAGGTTATCTAATTATATATTTAAAGAACTGTGAATAGATGATATTAATATCTAATTATCGGATGTTCGATATTACAACGCCAATCCTTGCAACAGTGGGGAAGTGTCTCGATAAGGTGGTGGTGGTTGTTGTTTTGTTGTCGAAAAGATTAAGGGCAAGGGGAACTTGCCGTCGTTTGAACTACGATCTTGCGATATTAGAAGACAAGTGCTCTACCGACTGACTACCATAGCTAAGTGATTTACTCAGTCAAGACTTACATCTCGCGGAATGGCACGCTTGACCTCCACCTTCTTATCGCTGATGTGGTGCGGTCCTCCGCTGTTCTCCTTCAATGCCTGGTCCGTCTCCTCAATGGACGACATGGTGACGAAGCCGAAGCCCTTGGAGTCCTTGTTACGGTCGCAGATGATGACGCAGTCGTGGACGCTGCCAAACTTGGCAAAGTGGGTCCTCAGGTCATCCTCGGATGACGCCCGGTTCAGGCCTCCGAGAAAGATCTTTCTCAGATTTTCCGGCTCCTAAAGAAAAACATTGTTAGGAATCTTCAAGGTTTCCATACAACCAAATTACCTTGCCCCTTTAAGACTGAAATTACATGCCTGGTGCTTGGCCAGTCTCCCTTCTCTCCAGGAATTGTGGTGGTTGAATTTAACATTCATTCCCGGTGGCATTACGTTGAACAAAAAAACTACTTCTATTTTGTGAGCACTGTGAATAGCATTACGTGGTCGAGTACCGATGTTCTCAAAACGGGTTATTCCCAAGACGTCTGGTGGAGTGGTGCACATTCGGTGTCGGTGACCAGACATCTTTAAACCAATTTAAAATGGCAACAGATGTACCCAACCACGTAACAATATTCTGAGCCCTTTTGGAAGATGCTCTGATTTGATTCTGTGAAATTATCCCTATCACTCATATAGTGGGCAGTGGCTATTTTTACGATGACTGTTGCCGTTTGGGCATGTTTGCACATGCGTTGCACGTGCACAAACAGTTTTAGGATTGAGATTGGGTTTGGGGTAAGGCGGATGGTTAGGGTTATGCATAGTACCTTGATGGTTAAGGCGGCGCGCTACGGAGATCCATTTCCCGGGTTCAATTCCACAGAGAGTACCGGTAACTCTTTCTTTCTTTTTTTAAATATAATTTAATTACCGTGATTGCCTTTGAAATAATCATTTGATATCGTAATCTCAGGTTTAAAGGCTGATATTCTCATGAAAAAGAAAGTTTTTAAACGAAACAACTGATTTTCAACTCATAAAATTTATGGAAAAATCTTTATCGTAAAAATAGCCTTCCCAAGTTCGTTTACAACTGTTGTAAAACTAAAAATAGCCTCTTTGCTAATATAGTACTAGCATCAGAACAAATCTTGCTAGGCCTACGGGCCTCTAACTCTAGGAAAAACTATACGGAGGAATTCCACCCAGGCTACAAACCCTGTAGTGAGAATTGTAAAAATAAACACTATAGACTTTGGCGGAAGTATCAGTATGCCACTAAAATTCATAACATGTTTCTATAGTACGAGCTCATTATGTTTCACATATCATAGCTTAAGTTACTTTTGCAACAGAGGGAATTTAAGGTAACAGAATGATATTGTACGAGAACCAATGGGTACGTATATGAATTATGATCACTATATGCATTTGTCATTTAAATTTAGCAAGATTTTTACGAGGAGGGGTATAATAATAATATGTCATTCAGCCGTGGAAGGCCTAAGACCAAGTAGAGTGGGATCTTGGCAGTTTGTACGATGCTTGCTTAAATGTACGTATATCCGCGAGAGTCTTTGGCGGAAGTTTCTGTACCGGAAAGTTTGAAAATGTACACCCTTTGGTGGAAACAAATGTGTGAAAATCCACCCCTTTAAGGCATAACATCTAGGCCTATCTCAATCAGTCAATGATCATAGGGGCCTACTTTTAATTTTATCAATTCAGAATAATTTAAAATTAGTAAATTCACTGACAATCGATTTTCTCTACATGTTTGAAAAGCTTTGGATAATTTTAGTAATGAACCAGTTTTCTTTAATAGAAGAAAACAAAAAGAGACCTTTGGGCTGAAATTATAACTTAGACTTAGACTTAGAGGGCCCTTTAGTTACCCACAAACGCGGGTAGTCAATGCACGTCACAGACGATATCGATACACAGTCATTGTGACTGAATATCGCGCACATGGCGAGCAAAACGCATTGTTTGTTGTTAGATAAACACAACAGTGCGCCGTCAAACCGTTATATCAAAACTCATTTATTTACCCTCAAAGCATCCAAAATTACTAACTAAATACTCGTTTAATCGGGTATTATACTCATGTCTTTACGATTACTGGGTATATAAACAAAAACAGTTAAAAGTGGAAAATTTAACAAATATTTTGAACTCACTTCGGAATTTGTACTTTGGGAAGCCATGGTGGTATACAGCACGTACTGTTGTGAGTACGAGGATGGTATCCACACAATCAATTGTACGGCTGTGGGGAACGAAGTTGCATCCCTGGCCCACGGAGCAGCATGGCAAATAGACGTTATTCAAAACGTTTATGGCATATTTTTAGAGCTTTGATTGAATAAAGACTATAGCTCTACTGCGCCTACACAAACTCATGTCCGCGTTTCGCATTAGTCTACATTATCGGTGTCGATTTCGCCTTCGTTCAAGGCTATTTCATAACCAGCTATAATTGGCGGAGGTACGCGGTGCGCGTGTGCTTGGTGCCGTTTGCTTTGTTTGTAAATCGTTCATTTTGATGTTTTTGTTATCATGTGATAAAATTAAGAGGAGTGGCCAACTTTGGCGATTGGAAATTATATTTCCAGAGGGTACAAGCTTACCAAGTCGATCAAAATTGGCGCGTGCTATATCTGAATCACGGTTTGAATAAATTGATCAGCTACATACACGTAATAGTTAAAATTGCATGCACCTTGACCAAACACATTTTGTTATTATAACACATGATTCGGCGGGGGCAAGCTATTCCACGGTAAGACTGTCGTCCAGCACAGTTGACTGTATACTGCCAGTGTATTTTATACGTGTGTATACTGTAAAGTGATTCCTTACACTAAGACGTCCTTAATACTGTAGTTCAATCACCTCGAAATTAACTTAACCACAAAGGTCAAAACCACAAAAACGCTTTTCAGCCTCAATTTTTCTCAGTATTGAGTTTTGCTCCAGTAGGAGCTGATAAATTACCTCTTTAAAGTTCAAAGTACATGCAGTTGGAGCATGGGGTAAGGACTCCTCAATGGTCGGAGTGACCAAGGAGCGTGCTCATCGGCTGGTACTTCCCGGCGGTACTTCCCAGTGTGGCGGCGGGTCTCGGGAGTCCAGGTACTTAGAGATGACTACACCGGACATATCTGCGCATGACACCGGGTTCTGCGCATGACGTCGCATGACGTATTTTCATATCGGATCTATCTCTGAGCACCCTGGACTCTTGAGACCGCCACACCGGCGGTACTTCCAGCTACGTCATTGTGCGACGATCTACCGGGGTCTTCTGGGAATATCCGGAGGCGGCGTTCCGGGGGCAATTCCGTGGCTGCCGGGGTGATATCGTCGCCGTCCGGGGCCACTTTCCAGCTCGTCCCGGTGAAGTTCTACCGTATGATATTCTACCACAGGGGTGGGACTGAGATTGCTTAAGCGCGGTAGAGCGCTCGCCTCTCGATCAATTTATGCAAATTTTAACATGTAAAAGTCACATGATCACCCTTGTGTTACGTCACGCAAATCGTCATAGATTTACCGTGTGTGACTTGAGTAGGGGGTTGTGTCGCGTACGCGTTGACGCTGACGCGTTCCACGATATTCGTAATTTTATGTTTGATGCCGACGGATCCGTCGCAGCGTAGGTAAATCGCCGGTCGACCTGAGGTGCTTGCGTGTTTTCGTCGTAACCGGCCGTTTGACTTAATCCCAATCTATATATAACGCCCCGCGCGTAATTTGACGTATGTCCTCCGAAACCGCCCGAAGGAACGTGCTTATTTTCTCCATATCGCGGTTTTCCAGTGTCGCGGAGACGATGCGCTACATCTCGAAGCGGGTAATTGAACGACGACGTTGCTTCCAGTGAGCTATATACCATTCGACGACATTTGTTTACTTTCGCGCCGGCCATTTTCCCCAAGCTAAAGAGGGCGCTGCGCAGAATTTACGGTTCCCAAAACCATCGTTAGCTGAAGAGGGCACTGCGCAGACTTTGCCGCACAGACTTCCAACAAATAAGCGCTATAAAACCGCACGGCCCGCTTAGTACATGGTAGGAATACTTCTCAACATTTTAAAAATGTTGTTAAAATGTGTAAATGAGCAGAAAATTGGATAACAAAGGCGTTGCTTCAACAACATTAAAGTTTTTAAAATGTTTTGAAAATGTTATTCAAATATTTCATGTAAGGTATGGTTTGTTTGTGAACATACTTATTCTACATAATATATTTCGACATGTACTCTCTAAGAATCCCTAAGACTTCAGCAAAATAAACACTTTTAGCAAAATATTCATTGCCTACTGCCAGCATGAACACAGGTCCAAAATTACAAGCCACGTCTCACGAAGAGTCATCATCCCCCGAATTCAACTTGCCCCACCAGACCCAAACCTTCCCTTTACACTACAGAGGATTCAATTTCCAATCAGACTTGCCTACTCAATGACCATAAACAAGGCCTAGGGTCAGACATTCGACAAACTCGAAATCTACCTCCCAACCCATGTGTTCTCCCACGGCCAACTATATGCTGCATTTTCACGTGCAAGAGGCTACTTTAATATACATATCAAAGTGGACAAATATTCTTTACAAGGATTATTCGACAAAAGAACACCCACGCAAACTGTATTCTACAGGGAAATACTTTAACAAACGATGCGCCACACCCCCCATAACTCTGGACTATTATTCCGCAATCGACTTTGCCCAAATTCAACTCCGTGCGGAGCACGGGTATTGCTAGTAATAAATTCCTATTGGATCATCTTGCAAAAAGGTGTTGCCAACTGCTTTACAGTAGAGTAGGAACGATAACTACCTTAAAGGTTCAGCAATGTCAGGCAGGCCGAAATTGTGACTGGATAGTGCAAAGGTGTTTCCTTGTTTTGCAGTGATCGCAATGGTAAGTTTTCCGTGTGTGCTAAGTTGTAAGCAATTTCCAGCAAAAAAAAATAAAATTTGTACACCATTCAACAGCTAATTGCCCTTCCAAAAAAATTGTTACCCAAAAAACCACTTTTTGCACATTTTGTGTATTTTTGACATGCTACAGAGTAACAAGACTTTCTGTTTGTCTTGGCCATTGTAACATCTACCGCAAGAGTCTGGGGGGAGCCACAATGTCTCTCGACTTTATTTTGCCAGTCCAACCGCCATCCAAGTGGTTCTTTCACTTGCCTTTCACCTCTGTGGGTTGGGGTTCAAATCCCGGTATGGTTTGGGTACGAACCCTGATC
>JAVCKS010017986.1:0-14492 GCA_032273685.1 Pteraster tesselatus
GTGGGCTTTCCAGTCATGTATATAACTCATTTTCCATTTTTTGCGCCTTATATCACCTTTTCTCAGAGCGGGTCACATATGTCAGTTCATATGTTATTAAGGAACAATTCTGCTACTTTGATAAAGTCTTACCTTTCTACCTAATGCACATGCAGTAGGTTTGTAATTAATGTTTCTATTTTCGACTGTTAATCCAGACAGAACTAACAGTACTTATTAAGAGACTGAATGAGCCATAATAACGTCGGTTACCCAGATTCACTTGCAATAGCGTAGACTTTCTTTTCTTGGGCTGTTACATCCTGCAAACAAAACATAAAATACCAAGATCCACGAAGATCAAACAACATTGCAGCCAAGCCTTACAGTTTCCTGCACTGCCATGACTGACGAAGTAGGCATGCGTTGGATGTTTATTAACCGATTTGGGTATTCTTCACGTTAATCTCACTTTCATTATTTCAACATGTCTCTTGGCATAATTATGATTACACATACCTCTTTCGAACCTTCAAAGAGCAGAGTAGCCACTACCATAACAGTTGGATCAAATCGCTTCAACTGAAATATAAGCAGATTATATATTGGATGCAGATTTTATATATATATGTATTGGTAGTTATATGGTACCATCAATACATACACGTTACTACACATATACTCAGTACGTTTATAATGTAACGCCATTATATTCTTACAGTCTTTGTTGTCGAAAACATTTGGGAATATTATACAAACATTTCCTTTGCCCCATATTTCAAGCTGTATTCTAAAGGAAGTTATGATGATGTAAAATAAAATAAGCTGGCCCACATAAGTCAGAAAAACATTCCATTTTATCAGCTTCTGTCTAATTGTGCCGTGGTAAATAAATACTGGGCTTACCGGTATATTATGTCCAAAGAGGCTTTCAACTAGGATTTCTTATTTCTTAATAGATTATCTTGTGATTTATTCACTTTCTGCTTCAAGTGATATTGGCAACATTGGTGAGAATCGCACCTATAGTCGCTCTAGTGACATCATACCTTGGTGACATAGAATTTCTTCAAGCTGTCCATCAATGAGGTCCACATGGATGAGGCTGGTCCCTTGAGTGCTTGACCTATCACCACCAATTAAAAATAATCCCACCCTCAGAGGTAAAAACTGCTAAATTGTTAATATTTGCTTATAGACAAAGATTATCCATAATGATCTGCTAACAGTTTCCCCTCCAATTTGTTTTCTTTAGAAATACGGATTAAAAATGTTTTTAGGTTAAACATTTTTTTGGTAAAAAGTTCTGTATTAATTCATTTCATTGAGCCTTAAACGGCTACTGGGAATTTAAAATTGTAGTTTCAACATTTAATCTATTTTCGGACACTCACCAAATTTGAACTGTTCATTGTCCATCAGTCTAATAGACGCAGGAGCACAACGCTGTGGACAGTACAAATTAAAAAAACTCATGTCAATAATTTTGTCTTGCGAGACCACTACCTATTATGTTGGCCTACCTAAAGAACATGTTACCTATTCTGCGGCCTTACCTGCTTGGCAACTTCTCGCATGAACTCAACTCCCTGATGGAATGCAGGAAATACAACGGAACCATAGCGTCGAACAGGCGGGACAGGTCGCACTCTAATAGTGACCTCAGTGATGACCCCAAGGGTGCCCTCTGACCCCAAGATCACATGATGTACATCAGGACCAGTGGACATCCTCGGAACCTAGACAGCAGTTAACATACTTAAATAGCTTAAGCTCTATTCAATTTGTACACAGCTTTTGGATAAAGCTTTGTTGCAACATCTGCTTAAGAGAATCAAGTGGATTGTTACCTGACAATTCTTCTCGATCACTCCTCTTGGCGTTACCATTTTAACATGAACCAGCTGAAAAGAAAATGGTAACCAGGGACACACGTAATGTCACCATACAATATACAGTTGGTTTGCTATCTAAGAATACGAAGGGCTATATAAAATACAACTTCGTTATTTGTGTCATGGTAATTACATTTTCTATAAGTTTTGTACTATTTTTTGTATATTTTAAAAAATTTATTATTTCTTGCATGTTTTCCTTGAAGAACTGTTAGTTTGTTTGGAATAAAAGTTATTATACGGTAATATAAAAGTGTGTGCCTCTATCTTTTGTCCCCTTTTTAAAGAAAACAAACAACTATTTGTTTTATTTGCATGGCATAACAAATTCCAGTCAGTCGAGCACTAACCAAGTCCTCAATGTTGCCATAGACATTCTTCTTCATCCCAGAGGCTCTGGTTGCTACCCAACCCCCAAGAGAGCTAAACTCCATCGAGTCAGGCTCATGACCTGAACATAAGCCGTAGTTGCTGAGCTTGAGGGATGAAAATGCACAGAAATATAAGAATTAAACATATAGTAAATAGGCTTTCCCTGCTGTGACTGCTGGATGACTTGGGGTTTGTGTACCCTTAACCCAGGTTTGTTTGTGTACCCTTAACCCAGGTTCCTTCTTCTGGGGTTTCCCTCCCTACTTCTGTAGACCAAGATCCTTGCAGTGTGCTAACGATACAGACACCGTATTATGGTGGAGTTAGAAACATGCATATTTACATGTACACCCTCTTCTGCTGTGGTACACTCAGTTTCTAACCCTGTTTAACTTGAACTCTGGATATCTCAAATATTTTTCCCATTCCCTTGAGATTTGACTTGGAGATTTTACTGTATTTTATTTAGTTTAGAAACATAGAAATAATTACATAAGAACTTGTTACCTCTTTCTCAAGATCTTGTCCAACAATTCCAGCCTCAATGTGAGCTGTCAGATTCTTCTCGTCCACCCACAGAATGCTTTTCTAATCATAGAAGGAAAAATAACGGTGTAAATATTAGCAATGGGCATGCAGGCAACACACAGCTGAAATAGAGATGTTGACCAAAGGGTTATTCACCAAAAATAGTAAATGCCTCAATGCACTTACCGATAATAACGTACAAAGAATGTAAGCACCACTCTACAAAATAAGGTGCACACCTAGAGAGTCACTTGAAATGCACGCTTGTCAAGGATATACATTTACCCTAATAATTATCAAGTCATTTTGACAAGACGATATTATTATAAAATATCTTTACCATTTGTGACATGTCCAGGGAGACAATCATACGTTTCTCTTCAGAAGGACATTGCAGTGATTTTGTAACATTTGTTCCACCTGCCAGTCAAAGTGGTAAAATTGTAAATAATTACGACAATTAAATTAAATTAAATTGTAACAATTAGAATTGTTACAATTACTGCTTTCAGGCATTGATAACCACTATCAGAAAGTTAGTTGTTTCGATGTTTAGTGGTAGAAAATGCTTAAAATGTAACTGTGAGGTTTGGTACAGATTTTAAAATGGTTTACGGTACTGCCTCTTTCAAACTGAACTAAAAAATGTGTGTGTATTTATTAATACTTACCACCGAATGGAATAACACAGACATTGTGTTTGCAAGCAAGCTCTACTACACGTACAACAACATCATGAGAACCTTGGGGGAAAAAAAAGACAAACTCTTAGAAAAATATTTAGCTCAACACTACAATCCAAATCAGAATAGAATTTCAAACTTAAATAATGCGTACATACTTGGCCACAAAACAATATCGGGAATACGTTCAAAAGTACCCTCACGAAGCGCAAAGATTTCATCAAGTGTGTGGCCTAAAAAGAAAACAAATGTAAAATTATGGTCAGTCTACAAAATAAGTCATGATGCCTTGAAGTCCTTTCCACTTCCAACCTATTTTGTCTTTACATATTTTTCAAAAACGGTTTTCAAATATAAATGCAGTTACAACGTAAAATTTAAACTAAGAAAAATAAATGTTTACTACGTACCGTGAGCACGGAACAGTCTATCTTGTGGATCAAAGGAGAAAGAGACCCCAACTTTCTGAATGTCATCCAGAAAACCCTCATTGCGAGTGATACTCGGCAAATTTTCAAGTCGAATTTCCTCCTGGCAGTGACCAAAAATCGGGAACAGGGTTGGCTTAAACTTAAATATTAAGTCTACATGTATGTCTAAGGTTCATATCATAAGTGGATGATAATTTCATTTCACAGAACATGTAGTTGACTTTTTGGAGCATTTTGTAGTTTGCCTCCGCCATCTCCACTTTACCTGAGGTTGGCATTTGATGTCCAGGTTTACTCCTTCAATCGTGTCAATCCAAGCTTTAAAATGAGGAAGTTCACCAGCTATATTATATCTATAAGGAACAAATAGACGAATAAAAGCTCAAGAATAAACCTTTGTAATCATCTCTTTATTTTAACTGCCTAGAATATGCTCTTAGTATAATTATGGTATAACTAAGTGAGAATACCTTACTTTAAAAAAACTACTTCAAAAGAAAATTAACACTAACCCTATTACTGGGACCGAATATATTTACCAACACATACATGGTATTAACAGGATATACACATGTATATTAATTGACAGGACCTTAGTTTACCTGCTTCCAGTAAAGGCAAAGTTGTCCTTGTCGTGTAGCAGGAATCTAGAATCTCGATATCCCCAGCCATTCCATTTCAAAACTTCTTGTCTAGAAAAACAATTTGTTTTAAATCTCTGTTCAGTTGCATATTTATGGGGACCATGGTGCCATGCACCTTCTTGTCCTACACCCCCCTCCCTACAACCACAGCCCTCCTAAATCCTAATACTCTGTTTTTAATTTAAAATAAAATGACACTAAAATGGTACCCTTGTGAACACCCATATCTATGTTTGTATATTAGATGTGATGATGATTGGCGCAAAAGCCACACTCGCAAAAGCAACATTTATAACGTGGTATTTTTCTTCTAATAAATAAAGACTAGTGGAAGTGACTATCATAATTCTTGCCAATCAAACCTTCGTTTGGGAATACGTGGAACATTCATCGGTTCACTTGTGTTGGCACTACACTCGTTGAGTTTGATTAAACTTGGACATTTTACCTTTAGAAATTAATGGAAATTTTAAAAGATTTGTTAAATTAAATGCCTATTTATTTACTGATACATTCCTAATTAAAACCAGGTAATTAACCCACACATTATCTGAAAATACACACAACACAAGATGTTTGTATATGTGTACGCCTGCAGCAGTAACGGTTAAAATTACATTAGATAAGGATTTCATTGAGTGGCAAATTTCTTTAGTGTGTTTAATAATGTTGTGCTGTTTATTTTGGTATTTAATAACCAAATAAATATACATACAAATCTGTAATGTAGATACATACATACTCATACACAGTACTACTAGTACTAGCTAGGTATACTGTAAAAGTACTAGTTACTATACCGTCTCCTCGCCTCTGTTCACGGCCCTGGATTCCCCCAATGCACCGCTCTCGCAACAAGAACTCCGAAACACGAAATCATCTCCGGATATGGAGTTATCACTATTACATGCAATTGCAGGTTTCAAATGTCCTGTAATTATTTTTCTACGCTCTTCAGAAGCCATCGTAAACTGATAAAATAACTATACACCTGAATCCAACTCGAAAAAATTAAATTGAAATAATCGTGAAAGACACTCTAACCACCAACGTAGCCCAACAAAAAAATGAACGATTTGTACGGCGTGATAATAATGTACACGAGTGGTGTGTCCCAGAAACTCAGTCATAGACTTTACGCAGTTCTATTTCCACTGTTGATAATTATAAATAATTAATTATGTTAATTTGTGATGTAAGAACTATATTTTAGATTAGTAAAGTGTGTAATTCATCAAAGTTAATTAACTTTAGTAGTTTAGTTGAAGGTGAAGTTTTAAAAGATGAACAGGTCTATCGCATTAAAATTTGTATTTTCACAATCTTTTACAAGTTTAATACCCTACTTGATAACTCTATGGTCACGCCATACGTGTATAATGTACAAGTACCAGAAACGAAAAGAACGTGCAGTTGATGAACAAAGTAATAATTTAAAGACCACGATGAATATCGAGCACCTTATTTTCTGTAGTTTTATCAACCGCAGTGCAAAACCCGCGTTGAAAATAGTCGACGATAAACCAGAATTTCATATAAATTATATTTCGCTCAGTATAGATTTATATACGTGGGTTAGAGCCACAAAAATAGAGACCGAACATGCTGAGAATGTCCTGCGATTTATAGGAATTTACTTTGAGAGTCACAAAAGGGCTATCGTAGAAAACGAACCCTGCTGTACCTTTAAGTAGTGAACCCAGGCGAATAGTACTACTAGTACTAGCCCGGATGCAAGGCATGTGTTTACGTTTCTTGGGGAGGCTAATATTTTGCGCGGCGCTTGGAATTGGACATCCGCGAAATTAATACCCTTTGACGGAAAGTATTTTGGAGGTCTTTGAAAAATATAAAATGCATTATTATAACCCTCAAATATGTGGCCAAATTGACTGTATATTTAGGTAGGTAGTATAGTATGGGTGAATAATATGTACATGTACATTGGTCTACGTATGAGTTGTAAAGTAGCTCTATATGTAGGACGCGTCCACCTTCATATTGCAGTGTATACAAAATTCCTCCGGTATATACATGTTCTGCATGCATTGTTGTTGTTTTGTTTGTCTGTTGTTTTGTTTTTACCGTGCAGTGTCTATGAACATTGATACAGCCAAACCACAGTTCGTTTTAAATTGACGGAACTGATGAATGATTTGAATACCTCTGTCTCATCTACAAAGCGGGGCCGCGGTGTGATCGCGGCATTTCTTCCAACTCGAGGGTTATATTTTCTAGTACAATTTGCGCGCACTTGTATATTTCCCCGGTACGCGACGGTTACGCCCCGTTCTGATATCGGCTGAAACATAGACCTATGGCTGAAACCATAGAGCATAGACCTTGGTTTTAGGTCTATGCATAGAGGTATTCGTATACCTCTAGTCTAGTGGCTGAAACTTGTTTTAATTGAGTAGGGAATGTTTAGCGTGTAGCAGCGATTTGTAGAGAGACTCTATACTGCAAAATGCAACACCGCGCAGTACAGTACAGTACACATGTGTACCGCCGCGCGGTGCACCTCATCCCATGTGCGTGTACCGTATAGGAACAGCGCACGAACCGTATGTGTACAATTACAGCTAGCTAGCTACAGTAGCTATACACGTACGTAAGTACAGTACGCACACACGTACGTACACAAGTGCAGTACATACAGTGTACTCGAACTCGCGTTTTCCGATTAGTCTGGAGCTAGCTGCAGACTCAGAGCTGAGGTGCACTGGACAATTCTATGCTTTAAATTACTTAATTTCAAATATATGAATCTGACAGGTTCAATCTAGTCATACGCATGAAATATGGGTAAAGAAACACCCGTCGATGTAGAGATGGTTGACGCCTCGGTGAAAGAAAATGGAGAGAAAGTTCCCGTTGTGGATGACACCCCATCGAAGAAAGAAACGGACATGATCACACTCGATGGTACGAACTAGGATTAGAAACGGATTAGCGTCAGGCAATTTTGGCCTATAAAATAGTACTTTAAATAAACTATTAATATTTAATATTAATCTTATGGGTAGGGTAAGGCTGAAACATGCTACTGTGCGCTCTTGTATGATTGTAGAATAACGGAAGGAATGTTGTGGGTTATTATTTGGTTATGAAATCGTTCAATTTAGCTGACTCATTTGAAAAGATGGTGGCGTTTGTGCTGTGAAACGTGTGCTATGTATGTATCCAAAGTCGTTTATTTCCGACAGTTTTTAATTACTTAAACTATGGTTGACCAAAATGGCGGTTGCTCTCTAAATTCTCTGAACTACATGGCCCCTAATTATTCCTCACTTATTTAACACCTAAGTTGTGGTCCTATCTGCAAAACAAATTATTTACAATATGATCCAAGCACCCTTTCTTGATCTTATTTTAATTGAATTTTATCAGTTTGAAAATAGAACTGCTGCACACAGCTTACTTGCTGTGATGACCTAGTGTCCTAGAGTACTATAAAGATGTTAAAATGAGATGTTAAAAGATGTTCCATTCTAGCAGAATATTTCTCAAAGGCTAAATGACACAAAAGACATAATTTCACAGTACATTTTCTTTATTGTCATTAAACATAAAGTTTACCGGTATGCGCAGTGGCCATCTTATAGGTTATCTTTTGTCATTTTAATTCAGTGACAAAAACTTTCAAAAGGTCCGCTTGTGCATATTCTCAACAGAATAAAGGGTTTGCCCTCTAAAATGGCCACTATGCATGAGGTGTATTACAGTTAAAATGCACTTTAAAATAAAATACTTGAAATAGGCTATATACGCGGTAATCATATAGGCTAGGCCTAGTACCGTACTACATAAGTCTAAAACTAACCAACAATTGTACGCTGAGTTTTTTGTACTTTTTGTTGCAGATTTCAAGGAACATGTAAAACACATTGAAAAGGCAGTCATCTCCAAAGAGAAGAATTACATGTCGAGGGTTGTGCGGGCAATGACTTCTTCGAGACGCAAGCTTAATCACGGAGTGTTGCGCAAACTCATCATGGGTTATTTCAATAATGCCAGTGCTGCCAGAGAAAATCTCATCACTTATCTAGATGAGGTTAGTCTAATAAAAACAGTTCAAACATCGCATGATCTTTTAAAATATTTTGAACTGAAAATTATATTTGGACAATGCTGTGCAAAGCTCTGAAGTTTTACATCACTAGAAAAATATTTGTACAACAAGGTTCTGCCCAGCATTGTTGAAATTTTGCAGTGCGAATAGTAGTGCAAACCGGCCCAAGCAAGACTTAACTGAGTGAAAGTGTTCTATTTAGCCATGATGGTACGGTAGTACCTTTTTAAACGGATACTTATATTTTGCTAGCAATTATGTTCTTGGCTGTGGATACCAAACTTCCCAAAAAAGGTTAAAAGATAAACAAATTTGGTTTAACTTTTGGTTGAAGATTCTACGCCATTCAGCTGGAGCGCAATTTTTTTCTGGTTTAGGTCACTCTTGGTGTCGTGTTACTCACTTTCCTTTACAATTTTGTTTTTAAAGAATTTTATGAATCGATCAAATTTCTCCTAGCCTATGGACACTCCAGATAATAATATCATATTTCGGCCACGAAGTAGCAAAACAGCCAATGGTCAACTCCTACCTGAACTTGATGTGTACGTCCATCTTCTGGTGGTGGTTCACCTGCTGGATACTAACAGATTTCAAGAGGTAATACTAGGCGATTCCGTGATAGTATCGAATATTGCAATGCTTGTTTTTATTCAATGAGGATATGAATTTTTTACTTTAAAAATAAAAAGGACCACCTTTATTTTCCAGAAAGAAAGGAGTTTTTTGTAACTTTTTTTTTTTTCTGGAAAAAATTGTATTTTAAATAAAACAGGAAACCAGAAAAACAGGAAAATTTTGAGTTAAATTTGGATTGAAATTCAACAAAAACCGACATGCCTGGAAGTTAAACTGTAACCGAAGTGTATAAAAGTAGATGCGAAAAAGGTGTGTGTACATGTACGGAGCGGGAAAAGGGCATCCGCGCTTTATAATGTGCTGAATTGCAAAAGTAACCGACTTGAACATCGCACTGAAATGCAAAGCAACTGACGTGCATGTGTACATGGTCGTATGGAAGGACAACAGGGCGTGTGCATTGAATGCGCACAAATCCCATGATGCACGTTCATAATTTGACGAAGTAACCCTCTTATTCTAACTGGCAGAACCCGATCACAATGGACGAATTCTGCCAGAGGTGGGTAAATTTGCTAGTAGTATTAAACCATATCGATGTTGTTTATTCTTACCGAAGGCTGTCTTGTGTTCAGACCTTCTAATGACTAAGATCGATGCCCAGAATAGACGGTCTCTCGATCAGCTTTCTGCTAAGGCGTACTTCTATCACTCAAGAGCATATGAGCTGATAGGACAACTGGAAAAAATCAGAAGGTCAGTATTATCCCCCAATATTGTTCCCCAAAAACGTAATGATGGGGTCTGTATGCTCATGTGCAATTGTTACTCTTTCTGTCATGGTAATATTATTCTTTAAGTTGTGGATCGATGTATGTTTATATCATGTGATTTATCTATACCATAACTTAACGTTAGACCCTACTGAAACACGGGCATCTTGTGGTGTAGTCCTTTGTCGAAATTGGACAATTACCCAAAGATAGGAGATCTTTTTCAACTTTGTAAAATATTACATTATAATTTTGACTCATGTCTTTGTTCCTAGTTTTCTCCATGCCAAATTGCGCACCGCAACACTGAGACAGAACAAAGAGGCGCAAGCCACAATACAGAATCTGCTACTGCGTAACTACCTCCACTACAATCTCTACGACCAGGCCGATAAACTGGTCTCTAAATCCACTTTTCCAGAAGAGGCATCCAACCATGAATGGGCAAGGTTTCTTTATTACTTAGGTAAGTATTATCGAGGGGGTGAGACAATAGTTATTTCTTACCCCTTTGGCCAGTATCACAGGCAGATAGGGTAGAGATGAGTGGGGAGCAAAAAAAACCTATTCACATGTTGGACTTCGAACCCGGGACCTACCGGGGTGAGGCAAAGAAACTACCACTTGGTCACCTGATTTCATACATAGATAACCTCATGTATTCTATTGTGCTGCCAATCACTGTTGAGACCCAACCATACAAATTTAGTTGGCAAATGTATTTTTTATGAACATAATTTAGACAATGAACAGTGGTAATTTTTCACTGAGCATTTTGTAAATTTAATATCAAAATGAAGCTAGGTGCACTCTTTGTGATGATTACACACAAATAAATTCTGTACGATTTGTTTCTGTGTGTCAATGTTTTGTAGCTTTATCATATCAGTCTGTACATGTTGATACGCACATGTAATGCAAACAGACATTCACAATTCACAGACATTCTACTTTAATGGTGATCTACTATGTGATCAATGTCCAAATGTTACTGCTAAGTGGTGCACTATCTTGTTTGATATTGTGGCAAACTCCTTTTGTTGTAAGGTCGTATCAAGGCTATCCAGTTGGAGTACTCTGAAGCACACAAAAACCTCTTGCAAGCTCTACGTAAAGCCCCACAGTACACAGCTATCGGATTCAAACAAACAGTAGGTCTAAAATATTGGGCTAAATTGTTTTTGGTTGAGGATGGTGAGAGTTGATAAGGTTAGGGATTTTGGAAGATGACTCCCATGCTTCGTCCAATAGATCGTTTGCACTGGCGGCCATCTTGGAGGTGTATTTCTTTGTTACTCTTTTTTTAGGCTTGAGTATAGCCTGGTTTGTTTTCCCATTGTTGTCAATTTAAATAATACCAAAGGTTAGTTATTTTCATTAAACATGTTTAATATACAACAATGGAAGTATAAAGTGTGTACTCGAATCTAAACAAAGAGTAGCAAAGAAATACACATCAACAATGGCCACTAGTGCAAACGATCTATATTTAATTCCATTTAATTATTGAGAATGAGATGCCAATATTTTAAAGCTAATCCATCAAATTAATTGGCTGCGAATATCCATATAACCTTTTTGCAAATTACAGAATATTTAATCCTTGCGTGTAACAAATACAGTTAGGCCGAGTAAAACAAAACAAAAAACAGTTTATCGTCTGTGGTTTGAGGAAAAGGAAAAAGAGGCAATAGTTTTGTTTGTGGCTAAAACTTTAGTTCAAACAATAGCTCCATGGTTCAAGGAATCCTGCTTTTAAATTTAAATAAATTATAAATAAGAATAAACTTGAAACATTTTAGAAAACGGCATTTTTGAAATTGCCCTTAAAATTCAATGCGGCTTCTAAAAAGGAAGCTATAGTAGACGATTTCGGCTGGGTTCCGTTTTACCACAAACACATTAAGTCATTAGCAATCAAACACGATAAGCCATCGTCATGACAAACAATTTCGACGGTATGAATACACCGACAAGCTAACAAACATTTTATCGCCGGCGAATTAGATTGAAGCCCGATCAATTGCGGCTATTTGCCGCACGTACTCTGCAAAATGTGAGCTAATGATTCCTCCATTTCTCACACTCTGTGCAGCGATACGCTGTCGTAAATATCGTCGGTGTTCCTGGCAGAAAATCGTAAGAAAATCAGGCAGAAAGTTGTATATACAATTTTCATGCAAGATTGTATACTTTTCACAGAATTCTGGTTTAAAATTTGTATTGGTAGAAAGGAACGCTTTATTTAGGCATTTTAATCTAATTGTTAGGGTTATATCCATTAATATCATAAATACAGTAATTTTTGTCAATTACGACCTTTTGCAGGAGATGTTAAAACTTCGCAAACATTATTTTTCCCAACGATAGAGTAGGAATTAATAACTTAAAGTGTTCCTTTCTACTTAATCTTTTTCACCGACAAATTATTTTAGAAACGATAAACCTGACACAAACCTGACGATATGATCGTAAAATAGCCGTAGGGACTATTCTAAATTCATCAGTTTTAACAGGCCGCGTGCGATGTAATACAGGTTGATAGGAGTGTACAAATTACGATGTAAAACAATCCATTTAGGCAGTAAAATTGCTGTACGTCGCTGCTACTTGTAAGCGTTGTGTATCCCAATAATATCAGAATACGTTCAGTAGAAATTGATATACAAACCTCCATGGAGTCAGTCACATAAATTCATTCATTTCTTCATTTTTCGTCCGTTCATTCCTGATTATATCCCATGTAATTCCTAATCCATTCCTTTATTTCCAACAAGTTCCTTCATTTACAATTCATTTCTTCATTTTCAATTAATTCATTAATTTCCAATTTATTCCTTCATTTCCAATCATTCCTTCATTTACAATTCATTCATTTATTTCCAATGTATTCCTTCATTTCCAATCCATTTCTTCAATTCCAATTCATTTCTTTATTTCCAACCCATTCCTTCTTTTCCAATCAATTTCTTCATTTCCAAATAATTCATTCATCTCTATTTCATTTCTTCATTTATACATGAACCTAACACTACATTTTTCATACAAACAAAAATTCAATGTTTAGTTTTAAAGCGAGACTGTGAACTTTACAAATAAATAACATATCGATATACATACTATAGACTGTTCAAAATTCTAATACATGTAATATATATAGATAATGACCTGTTTGGTCATTGTCTATATTGTCAGTACGGCACAATGTACTATGAGAAGAACCTGTGGTGATAGAAATAACCCACGAAGTCCGTCCGTATGTGTGACGATTTGGGACATTGGCGGTCAATGGAGTGACCCGTGATGTCCCTAGTTGTTAACTTGCACGTCGACGTTAACTCGTCGCATTCACGTCAGCGTACACGTGTAAGCTGCTAGTCTGCCTTCGGCTCGCCGTGTACCCGAACTATACGTGAGTAAATTAGTTGCTACTCGTAAAAAACAACGAGCCTAAAAAACATATTCAGCGAACGGAGTATTTTGATAAACATCAGGTCAGGTCATAATATGGAACGATTAATATTCTCATAACTACTCACTGATATTGCACGAAAGAATGTTGAAAGCATGCAAATAGCAGCTGAATCTACACGTTTCTCACATACGTGTAAATGGCTGATCTCACGCCCATAACGTACGCCTAGCAAGACGTGTAAAACTACCTACAAATCCGTGACGTAGTATTTCAAAAGCCGCGACGTCACACGTCCACGTGCACGTTCGAGGCGATGCCGAAACTCTCTATTTTGTGATTAGTACTCAAAACAAATTATTTATAAGTACACTCTGCGAATGTTCCACGGGGTTAGTATTATAGTAACAATGTTTATACAATATACTGAAATGTTTAAAGTGTTTTCAAACTACGTAATACAGTCAAATTCAAATATTAAATAGTAAAGTAGTGAAGTTTTTCGGCAACCGATGTGAGAATTTCCCCATTATGGTAAAACTTTAACACACATGTTCAACGCGAACAATTCAAAATTCGCAATTTTGACACCAACCATTAAAGTAAAGGTAGAACTTACACTTAATAAAAAATCACCTATGTTCTCTTTGTACGGATCAAACCGTGCAAATAGAAATTACATCAAAGGCATAAAATTATAGTGAAATAGTATTTACGGACATTATAACATTTCCATATAACATTTTAAGAATGCAGTAGATATGAAATGGCTTTTACCGTGGAGATGTAACACGGGTGTTTGATGTGCCTCAAATCATTATGGGTTAGAATTAGGGTTAGAATTAAGGGTATGGTTATGGTTATGGTTATGGTTAGGGTTAGGGTTAGGGTTAGGGTTAGGGTTAAGGTTAGGGCATGGCAGACGACCCCGCGGCCAAGCGATAACTCTCTCTTAAATATTCAGAAGAACAAAAAAGAGGCCTACAACCCATAATGCTTTGCGGCACATCAAACGCCCGCGAGGTAGTGATACCCTAACAAAGACTGGAAGGTTCACTCCAGAACGAGGCCGAAAGCCCACACGAGACTAACGCGCCATCATGTTTGTACGGCAGAACAAAATG
>JAVCKS010017997.1:0-11465 GCA_032273685.1 Pteraster tesselatus
ACTGTTATCTCATTTGGAACGCATGAGGGACAGAGGTTGCCACGTGATACAAGCCGATGGGGATGCAGATGTGGACATTGTGAAGGCAGCAGTTTCAATGTCATCTTACAAAAGTACTAGCCTCATCGGCGATGATACAGGTCTTTTGGTGTTGTTACTTCACCACGCGTCAACCAGCGATGGCAACAAGCTCTATTTCCGCTCGGATAAAGGGAGTCTAGCAGTATAAGACATGAAGCAGTTGCTTGGCGATGATATTTACCGCAGTCTACTGTTCATGCATGCATTCACGGGATGCGATACCACTTCCAGGGTTTTTGGAATTGGAAAAAAAAGTCCGTTCTACACAGGGTAATGAAGGGGGACTCTGTCTTAAAGAGCTGCGCTAAGGTGTTTTTTCACCTAAGAACAACACAGCTGTGATTGAAGATGCTGGGTGTAAAGCGATGATCGCATTGTTCAAACCTGGGGACAATCTCTCTGCAATGAGGTACGTGAGTCTCTGCAAAAAGTAGGTTCAGCCAAAACCCTCGTGAGACCTGAACGACTGCCACCGACCTTCTCTGCAACGAAGTATCATGCCCTACGGAGCGACCTCCAAGTGATGATGTGGATGGACAAGGGTGGGGCCATGGACACTACCGAATGAGATGGGAATCTCAGAGCAACACCCTAGGACATTGCACCTGCACCAGAAGCACTTCTGAAAATCATTCACTTCAACTGTTCTGGTGGTTGCAGTACACTTCGATGTAGTTGCAGAAAACGCGGACTTAACTGTTCACGAGTATGCGGACCATGTCAAGGGGGTCACTGTGACAATATGGGGATGAAGCAGTATCCGATGATGAAGATGACCATTCTAAATTGTGACTATTAAAATGACAGTGATGATGTCATGTTATTCAGTGATGATGTCATGGATGTTGCTACTACTGTCGTTGGGTGGCACAGCGACTTTAAGAACCTTTCACTATGATGTCACAGATAGGATGCCATCATGTTCTCATCTCTTGTCGGAACGATGACATCAATTGCACATAGAAAGGTAACTTACAGTGGCAGACCATCTTTCCTGAGAGGCATGGCGTGTTCTCATCCTTATAGCCCAGAAAAGTGTCAAATCTGTGTCATGACGTCATTGATGACGTCATGACATCGCCTAAAATGGCATTCCAAAAGGCTAGAATCATTGCAATATCAAAATACTACATGTACTAAGGATAATTTAAGAATTTGCAAACTGTACTGCAACCTCCAGCTTTGAAATAGGAAAATATTGGTTATTTTAGGGCGTTATGGCTGCCGTCTTTTTATGACGTCATCGTTAGAGCCTTTATGGTGACCCGATTTCGGTAAACTTTTAGTATGTTGTTCCCCACACATAATAGTACAAAGAAACACCATAAAACATTTTCTTGCAATTTGTTTGGGGTCAAACACTATATTGATCAGACTAAAATAGTCGATGGGCGCGCGTCGTAACATAATTATTCCACACGCACACGCCTGTGAAAGTAAAATAAACGGAAGTATTAATGGCGTATAATCACGCGCGTTTTACCTCAAAATATAATTTACAATCTGAATGATGTAATTCCCGCCTACTAAAAATGGCAACGACAAATTGGCGTAACCTAAATGCAGGCTAGCGTTTAATAGCATTTATACGCGAGCTTAAGACTAGTTCCGACGTAGACTCGTTGCCGTGCATTAAACAAGTTGAATATGTTATGTACTGGGCATCTGAAATAATACCAATTCTAAATCGACTTTGTTATATCGACTGTTATTGGTATAGCTAATTGTGGTAGTCGGTTCTGAAGTGTGACATCATCGGTCATTTGTACGCTTACCGGTTAAAATAAAACACATGAAATTGTTCTACCTCTGTTGACGGCTGTGTTTTGGTGCTTTTCACCAAAGACTAATTGTTAGACCTTCACTCGTGGTTGACTTATTTGTACGAAAGAAGTACAAAAATTACGTAGTACGAACATCACGGCTTACAACCGAATTGAACACGACCATTCTTATACGAAGGCCGCCCTCTGTCAGCTATACTCTCTAAGTGACTGTCATTGTGTACAACAGAAATACGGTGACGAACAGGCAATGCATATTCCTCGCAGTACCACATTAAGAACATTATGTGATATATATTGTGAGCCCATCCCTTGTTCACAATATATTGTACACGTATCGTACGGATATAAAGGATGTCACAGAATAGGGTAATTCTGACAATAAGGGTTAATTTGACAAAGACATGCATTTTATGGTTATCGCAGTGATACCCTGATTGCATTCCTCCGGTCATGCATTACTGAGCACCATTTTTCGGCAAACTGTATGTGAAAACCCCATGTGGTACTGTAGAGTCAATTGAGCAAAATGGAACGCCTACTGTCACGCTTGGCCTGGAAAACAATGTGTACTTGGCCAGATGTGTAACTTGCGATAATAAGTACGTTATGCAACACTTTGTTGAGGCAATTACGCCAATGCGTTGGTGAAAGGTATTAATACATTAAACCTCAATATAGCAGGATGTTTGTGGTGACAACATTCCACGAAAACAGGATACAAGCCATGCAGGATGCATTTGGGGAAGCCTTCCCCGAGAGAAATCCACCAGTCAAGAATACCATAACCAAGGGCAAATGTGAAGAAGTACCGAGATCACAGGACAAGCCTTAATTGGAACAAGAGTCACTCTGAGAGAAGAGGCACATTGCCTACGGGAAATTTGTTAGGACAGAGTAATTGTTTTGAATCATCCTGTGGAATGGCCGGCCAGGTCACCGGACTTAACCTTTGTGACTTTTTTTTCTTGTGAGGGTATTTGAAGAACAGTGTGTCCACCACACCACCGTATAACGTTCAGTATTTGCAAGCCCGCGTTTCAAAGTGAGGTCGAAATCTTACGGGCACGTGCTTTCAATGTAATGGTGAGACAAGCTGACATACGCCGCCGCTGTGGACTTTGCATCGAAACAGGAGGTGGACACATACTTATTGTCAGAATTTTTTTTCTTTCTGGGACACCCTGTAGATTGGTTGTGGCCATCCGCATATAATGTTCTCAATTAGGGTAATCGCCATATTACCGTCAATTGGTTTTTGCCATTCACTGACGAGTTGTCAATAATGCTGCGCACGCACTGCGGGTACGATGGAGTCATACGCCCACAGTTACAAAAAACATATCTACATGAATGTCGGGTGAAAATCGGCTTCATGTTTTCTGTTACAGGCAGCTTAACCGCTTGATCACTGAGCGCGCCAGATAATGGATTTATGCTGTGTTAATTAATTAGTTTTTGTATTTAACCCACGTATTGCAACATGTATACTGCATGTCGCAAGGCTGGTTACTGATTGTGTGATCAAACGGTATCGGAACTAGTACAAATGTACAAGCGTTGGAGAAAGATGTTTAAAAAACTCTTTCACCAAAGCTTCTACTAAAACATTTGCAGCTTTGGTATATGTTTACAATTTACTTATCAAGTACCGGTATGAACGCAGATTGTGAGCGCTAGAGCACATTAGCCGCCAGTATAATCACACATCAATTACGAAAACGCCATTTGCCCAAAAATACACTTATTAACTTACAATGTTGCATGTGATTTTGTTGGGAACCAAATGCGAATTAGAATTACTACAACAAATATCAGTTTGCTCTAAATCGACAGAAGACAATGAATACATCATAGTGATCGATTATACGTTTTATAACAGATTAAGTAATACTGTGTTAGTAGACAGTAATATTAGTAACTTTAATGCTATTAATAATATTGTTAGTAATCAAGAATGTTAGTACTAAATTATTAACACATGCTTGTTAGAAATGCATTTCCAAAATGTTATTTCAGTTTTTAGGTCGCACCACTATTACGAAAAATCAAAAAAAGGCTTTTAGTCGTCGTACTTCCACCAAGCGAGGGCGCTGTAAACTGTTCACAACGTTTTGGCATGCACCGTTTGCGTATTTATTTGCGGTTAATGTCAACACGATAGCTAGCGCCCTCACAAACTACTAAATACGACCAAATAAAACTGCGAATAAACCAAGCGAAAAATCTCAAAACATTGTAAACACGTCTGTGATATCAATATTGTGTAGTTTTCTGAACAAAGAAGCAACGTTGAATCACACATCATTTCAAAATGGTTTCAATGTGTTTTAAATAAATTAGTTTGTTTCCCTTTTTATAAACCCAAACAAGGCAAGTTTTATGTCAAGTAGCATTGTAAACATTGGTATTAATGAATTCACACTTGCTAACTGAGCTGTGTTCTTTGGGGAAATTAGCCCCACACCGATATTCGTTTATTGTGTACTATTTTTTTAGGGTAATATTTTATGTTCACGCTTATTCCGTTAAACGGTATGAGTTTAGTAGTTTTACTAGCGGTTGCGTTCAAATTTTCCGGTAAGGGTCCTGTTTCATAGGCCCTGATGTGTTTCTTGTACACACTACACTAGCACAAAATCAACAAACAAAAACCAATTTGGCTATTAAAAACGCGCTAGTCAAGGGAACTTGTACCGCTTAAACAAGGGGCGTCGTCAGTTGCGTTCATAAATACACATAATTAACGCTTCAAATGTCTGATAATTTTTCTATTTGTGTCCGCACGTAGTCAATAATAAGCTGTTTCATTGTGTTTTGTTTTCCTATAAAATAGACCCTTATATCAACAAGGTTCTCGGAGTTTTGAGGTCTGGAAGCGAGTAAAGATTCAATTTAAATGATATTGGATATTGTAACTAAAACTTGCCTCATTCGGTGGTAGGGCTACATTTCATGTTCGTCACACTTCCACATGTATGTCTTATATGTAAACCGACTTTCAGATGCTTGCACCATGAAAATCTTGATATAAACAGATCGTGTTTCAAAATGAACATGGCTAAAAATGCGTATGCTTCCTGAAAACGAAAATCAAATCAAATTACCAAAGCTTGTTAGTAGTAACATTACAAATATTATTAACTAAGCCGTGCTTATTTTATATTGAGGTGTACAATCCATACCTACTGTGGTAGAGGTTCTCAAGTTATGTAAACATTTCCAAAATTTGCTAGTATTCCCGTCAGCAATGTCAATGCATTTCAGTGAATTTCGCGTTTCAGGGACAGTCGTTGAGCCAACCAGGATCATATTGTGTGATCCTAGGGCAGTGGTAGCTTTAACGTAGTCGAATCGGTTGGGCGATGAAAGTAAAAATCAAATAATACAAACAACGATTTTAATAAAACAGCACACATGTAAATCGAAATTGAAGTATGATTAGACAGGTGGACATGAGTCGAATATTTTGTAAACTTACTTTATTCATAGTAAAGTTGAACTTCTTATTAAAATCATAATAAAATGTTTAATTTCGTTCAGCATTGTGCAGTGCATAAGTTCGGAGCGTCGCTTGGTCATCCTGTAGAAAGTTAGGTTGGTTTGATAACCACGTCCATTATAATAAACATGTACATTTTTGATAAACAAAAGAGCAACAAAATAAATATTATCGCTTAAATCTAGCGTGTTGCGGAGAACGCAATATTGTAAAATCGGTTTTGGCTTTCGTCCGCAACACCTTGCCTAGTCTACAAATCTGTGGAGATTTCTGAATACACTCTGTGTTACATGTGTGTAGTTTGTGTTACAGGTGTAAGTTTATGACAGTATATTCGTTTGTTGAATTTAAGCAACAGTTTACTGATTCTAATTTCAATTTATGTTTTGTTTTGTAATTATTCATTTTTTACGTTGCATACTATGTTTGTGCAGCACAAAAAGGTCAGGCAGAGAAGTTTGCCCATCGCAACCAGATGCGACGCCGTTTTGAATTGTGTATTTATCGATATGTTAGGCTGTATCTGCTATGACACACGGATGCAATGCGGTTCGTATCCCCGCATCATGAACGGGAAACAGCAAGTAGGCAAAAGAACACACAGCTGCAGGAATTCTTTTCGTTATTTACGGAATTACACCTTAACTTGGAACAAAAAGCGGGAAACGAAGAGTGCGTATGCGCAGCAATAACTGTAGCAACAACCCGCCAGGATTCAGATACTAAATCGAAAATTATGTTTAGTGCAATCTATATATTTAATAGCCTTTTTAAAAAACACCTATTTAATAGGTGTTTTTGACCGCAACGTCGATTTTGTAAGTAGTCATTAGGGTAATTTTATTGAATACCACGTGATCACATATTGACCAATCACCGCGCAGTATTTGGAGGCGGTGTGCTATACAATATTGGAAATGGCCTGGAAATAATGTTTAGATATAGCACCTTCAATAGGGAGGAGCGATAAAAACGATTTTAAGACCACCTACTGGTAGGTTATACGACAACAAGCAGACAATTGTTACGACCCGACAATTGTCGGAATTTTCCCGATAAATTGATTATTGGTTGATAATGCTAATATACAAATTTTAATGTTTTTACTTTTAATTTACAAATAGATTGATAACTTGTCCACTCTTTCCAGCTGAAGCCGCCGGCAGATGATGCGATGCTAGCTGCGATTGATACCGGTATTGCTGCGAAATTCCGCGGCGATTATCATCGATTGACACATCGATCTTTGGACGAGCACATAACTTGACTCGCTGTGGTCATGCGATACCAAACCGCTACGACCAGAAAACAAAAGAGCTACATCTGCAGGTTCCAAATGAAAATCGCAGAATATTGACAACAAGTTAGACTTTGTCCACACGTCATACATGAACGACACGATTTGCCAATTATGTAACGCTGCAATGATTAGTGGTTGGCTGGTGAAACGCGATGATGAAAACATCGCACACAAAACATTTCAAATAACCTCATTAAAAAGGACAAATAATATTATATTTGGGCGAGTATTATGTGGGGGATTGGGTACATGCTATATTATTTATATAACATTCGGAACAGAAAGGATAGCCAATTCTGCATCCAATCATTGCTAGCATTCAAGCATAACCCATTCAGTAACAGGTTATGCATGAATGAGTATGACCATTAGTTACAGAAATTGATACATTTTCTGCCAGTACGTCATCTAAATTTATATATTTATCCAACCACAAGATATACCCGCACAAACACAATATTCCTTACTTTTTTGCGAGTTGATCACTGCATCGCCGACGAAATCGACAGCGACGACCGGACGACAGCTGGACACTAGACAATTATGGCAGCAACAATCGTGTAGTTTGAATTAACACCCGTATTAACAACCAAAATAATTGCATTGTGTTACTGGGTTAGAAATGGTAAACCCCTAAACTATTTGCGATAAATATTAGATCAGTCGTGCGCCAGAAAACACTGTAGGCTACAAGGATGCATTGAAGTGGGTTAGTGTTCTGTCGACAAACGCCAAAAAGTCATCATACGCAATACCATGCGGAAATAATTAAGCAAGTTTATAATGTTTAGAATAGCTACATTTCAGTGCATGCCATCATAGCAACAGTTTAAAATCGCAACTCAATTATTTAGGATTAATTACATGGTTCACGTTAGTAAAATGAAACGACTACCGTATCTGTGTTATTCTTCATTACATCGCACAGGCAGGCACACACGTACACAATTTAGTACAAAGAATAATCGTCTGACCATCGTGTAAAAACGCCATACCTCCGGCAACTGTACTGACTAGTTCGATGCAGCGATTAACGTCCTGTATAAACGTTGCACTACTTGAATATTTTTCCACACATTCCTCACCCTTCTCTGTTAATACAATAGACGTGGACCCGATGACGATTAGGTTACCACGTTCTGAAAAAACAAAATTTACACTGTTACAATGTGATTTTTTAATTCTCTGGAGGTTGTCTTGTGCCAGAGTTGTAGACATCTTGTCGTTGTTTACGTGTACATCAATTGTATTACGTAAAGCCGAACACATTGTGTGTGTAGCAAACAAACACTGTCTAGTTGCATTGGTAAGTGTGTTATTATAATGCCGCCATATTTGTGCTACTACTTATTCATTGCTGCAATTTTGCAATGGGATAATGATGTCAATTAGAATAACTCGTATATCATAAAACCAAGTGAGTTACGGTAGTTTGGGGATCGGTTGCTCTTTTTTGTTTCGATGGCACATAATACGCTGCTCCCACCTACAGACATCCATCTGAGCCAGGACGATGCGCAGCAACCAACATCGAGGATGGCCGGCCAAGTCCTCGCCGGGAAGAACAAATTAACGGATTCAGCATGCTGCTTCCGGTGTTGACACAGCTCGATTAATCATGACCGTTGAAACAGGCGTTTCAGTTTCGTTAATTCAACTTTATCAATTAAAGTCGCCCGTCCAAAGGAAAAAGCGCATTATTTTATACTGAAAGAATATGTAACTGCAGAAATTAGCAATTTTAAAGATGAAATCCTCCAAAATACATTTTAACTACTGACCACATAGAACCATTACAACAAGTGGTGGGTCAAGCGTCCTAATTCACTAGTGAATATTTTCGTATGTCCACCAGCGCAGTACATTTTCTCCGCATGAACCTCACAAGTTTGTCAGTCGTGCCGGTGGAAAGTTGGTCCGATGGCTTGGGCATGTTCTTAGAATGGGTCAAGACCGTATCCCTAAGTTTGCCCTGAGATGGACACCACCTGGAAAAAGGAGGCAAGGACGGCCTAAGACAATCTGGAGACGTAATGTGATGGCGGAGCTGAGTGAGATGTGCTTGTCATGGGGCGAGGCGCAGCATGCAACAACTTAAGGACCAGTCCCGATTGAGGCAGACTGTTGATTTCTTATGTTCAGCCCGGGACGAAGAGGACTAAATAATAATAATCTGTGGCATTGTAATGTTTGACAGATCTGTACATAATTTTAAGTGGTTTTTATTTTGTCTTCACTGCACGGTGTGTAGAGGCCGCTGCCCACCCAGCGATTTGTGTATCCTAAGCGGCGAAGTTGTCATTGTACCGCCTAGTGTGAAGGCATCGGCAACTTAATTGCTGAATTAAAAACGAGAACGATTGATATATAGCATGCTTAGGCGCTCGATCTAGAGATCTTTGGTTTTAGGCCTGTCGTGTTTTGTTATATTATAGGGCAAGACACTTTACCCTAAAGTGGTTCTTTCTACATCGGTGTATAATGTGTCCTGGCAAATTGTTAGCACACTAGCATGCACTTAAGGGGTTAATCTGCGATGAACTAACACCCTAACCGCCCCATGCTACAGCAACCGCCGGACTGATGAGCCACTGGGCTCTGATTTTGATGCTTGGTATTCCGCAACATAGGTGTAGTTGATATGGTAACAATCTTTCTCGATCGGCTTGTGGGCGCGCATACTGCAGCTTTTTGTTAATAGACGACGTGTTGCCTATTACGTACAATTACATAAAATGGCAAGCTGTTTGTCGTCACGTGACATACTGGCGGCACCACTTCACGGCCGTGATCGTTCGTATAGTGTGCGTGCGTTTGCTACGCACAAAGAAGGCAATTTGTTGCAGCAAAATGGCAAATATTATTGTTCTGCAGCCTTATTGAACGGATGTTTGGTCATTGCCTGAACCGGCGGGCGGCCATCCAGTAGGTTCATTATTTCAGGGCGAAAGTGGCAAACCTTTGCGTTGATATGAGCAAATACCTGCTTTAAAGCTTATATCTAAAGAAACAGACCTGTTTTGGCAAAAAGATGGCATGTTTAGAAAAAGGGCTACGAAAGTTCCGTTACACAACATTTTTGTTAAAAAACGCAGGACAGTATCAGTGCTAAATAGAACGAGTACCCTCGGTTACCCTTTAATGGATTTTTCTGTCAAAATTGGGAACTTTGAATTACATCGTTTTGCTAAAACAGGGCCGAGTACACAATTGTTCTTAAAGATTTGTATATAATGTTCAGTATATAATGCTATACGATACCTGTTAAACATTGGCTTTTGCTATGTCAAATTAAATTGCATTATTGTAATCAGCCAAGTGGTATTTTAATTTGCTGATTGTTGATACAACGGCTTCGTCGCTCACACTAATTTATTTCCAGAGATGGGCATCTATTATTGAGAGCGATCTACCCATCGATCACACATTGCCGTCTATTTGCAATATTAAAGGGTATTATATCGCCATCACTAGGAACGATACGAACACGATGGACGCGATGTACGAGTTCTTGTAAGGCCATCTTCACAGTTGGGCATGTTACCGATAGTTAACCAGATAAAATGATAACAAATGATATTTGTATATTTTTGTTGTTGTTCATTTTACGCAAATGCTATTACACTCGTATCGATTTGAAATTTCACCCTGGAAAAAAATTATCATTAGGCTAAGTGCGTGTGCGTGCACGTTTGAAGGCTAAGTCTAATGACAATGGTTTATAGACGTCTATAAATAACGTGAGTTGCACCATGAGGTTAAACTATTAATATCACTCCTCTGAAGTGGCAACGAAGGGTCATCCATTCATCGAAAGTACATTTATCTAATTTATATTTATCTTGATCTACAATATTTAGGCCATGAATTAGCAACGTTGCTAGCCTGGATTTCCCACTTTTCACATTTTGTAATCACGAAAACCATGGAAACAACCCAATCGCGACATTATAATAACGCCAAATAAGCTGTAGGCGCGCGAAGATCTTGATTGGCTGTCCCCTTACTTACGTCAAGACTGGAGGTGATCGCTCGACACGTTTCTTCATTTAATATTTATTGGTAATATATTAACCTAGAGAAGAACTCCCAAGCGGGAAAGACCAAACAGAAAATAATATACCATCACACTGAGACTGAGCATGATAGTCAACATATTGTAATAGACTTATTTCGTAATATTATACGTAATTGCAAATTCCATAATTACATAAAATAACTTACTCTCCCACAAATATGTAAAGGGAAGAAAAATGCAAACCTCATATAACAAGATCGAAGATACTAGAAATACACAATGGGCATCTGTATCAATAATATTCACAACTGGTACTGTCGTATTGGTAGCTATCGGGATAATTGTAAACAGTATAAATTGTTAACGTGCTAGTTAAGAGTAAAAGGTGGAATTGATGTCAGTTACAATTATTGTTAATCTTGTTAAATCGAGGAGGTGGTTTAGCGTACACAATGGTTAACGGTAATTTACAATAGTATGCGCGATTACGTACGCCGCAGCGTACGGCAAGCTACATAAAATTAATTGCTAGTCCAATAAAGTCAGCCTTTCGTCAAGCGAAAGGCGCCGCCGGCTTGCTTCACACGTACGTGGCGTGCATATAATCCCCAACAGTTGCCCTGCCTGTATAGTCTGGTAAAATCTAGCAATATTATTTTGAAACTACATAGGTTAAATATAATGTGACGATCGTGCTATCTGTCCTTGACCGGAACCAAAAGAGAAATTTTGCTATTACAGGTACAGAAGTACTTGAAGAAGTAATTACACTAAATAGAC
>JAVCKS010018008.1:0-13048 GCA_032273685.1 Pteraster tesselatus
TAATAGATACATTTCCCAACGTGACAGGGACACCGTCACAAATTGGTACCCTAATTTATGGATACACCCACATGCATATCAGTACATGTACATGTACATGTATACATTTAGCTAATTTATTATAGTGCATGTACATGTACTGTATATATGTGTACATATGCACATGTATGCCTGGCAATAGAGGGCATGCTTGGGACAGACATTTTCGATGCAGAAAGAATTGGAAAACCTGATGCACAGCACCAATGTGGCCTAATTATTATAAGTTGTATACAGTAATGTACATGTATGCATGGTGTTACATATTACATTGTAAATTGATTAAACATTTTGAACAGTACATCATCATTGAGTGTGATACTGTCCATGCAGGGACTCACATGTAGAGATACTGTAGTATAAATTACCATCAAGGAATGTGTAAATGTTGTTTTGTCCATGGTTGCAGTACATGTATGTAAATCAGGATGCTTAAATGTGCAACAGGTGTCCAACAGGACACACATACACGATCTTCTGGCTAACGTTATCAGTGGGTGTCCTGTCTCATCTCATAAGTACTCATGTACATGTACCCTACATGCATGCGTACACGTGGAAGTGATTTTTAATCTCGATCTCGCTGCACAGCCCTGTTGGGTACCGGACTGTATGCATACCTTATGACCACTGGTTGGAAATGGCATGGCATGGCCAGCATTTGAATTACTATGCATTATACACATGTACATGTACAGTAGTTTAGTACTGTACATGACAATGTACCTATACCTGTATACTATTTCAATGGTCCCCATACACTTTTATGTTACAAAAGGGTGTGTTTCAGTACATACTTGTACACGAACATACTGTACATTCAATAGCAACACACTTTACATACATGTGTATATGCACACAGCTAACAATTGGCCAGATTCTATTGTTTATCCTGGAAAATAACCCTGATAACCCAGCGTATGGGAAAACATTCAGTCCACAGAATATAAACTTTTATATTTAATGGCAGACCAAATTCAACCCGTCCTTTTGAGCTTCGCATTAAATGGAGAATTGCTTCAACAAAAATATTAGGGATAGCATTTTTACTATTTTGTTGTACATGTACAGTGCTGTACTGTTTAAACTGACTTCATTGTAATATATACATGTACATGTACATGTACACTGTACTACGCCTAAGAAATAAAATCATACTGGGCATTTTCATGGAAAGAAGGAATATTGATTACTGTTACTCTACATGTATATGTTTCATCAGAAATTTGAGGGGTTTTTAAAGTTAAATACTAGGGCATACTCTAAGGATGAAGAAAATAGTAAATTCTCACTTTTTGTAAGCCATCTGACCAGAAGGTTTGTCAAGTGCTGGAACAGGACTTAAAAAAACTACCTACGGTATTCAAAATTAATTTGTACCCAATGTGGGAAAACGCTTGGTGGACAAAACGCAAAGCTGAAGATAAGCTCTTTTTAAAAACATTTTAAATTTGTTCTCAACGACTGCTAAATCCTAAATTATGAGCAATTAAAGTTTAGAAACAAGCTCTGAGAAAATTTGCCCGAAGGTACTATTTTCTGTGGAACTGAATATTGCGGAATAATGACTTTTGTTTAAATTTAAAGCATTCACCGGTACTCAAACATGATTTTTTAGGTAATACTAGATAGTTCCATTTTTATGGAACTATTTCATAAATGTTCGCATGTACATGTATTGCCCCTTATTTGGCAAGTACTTTTGATATCTCGGTATTTGGCCGCCTTCAACATAAAATTAGTTTAAGCCAGCCTTAGTACTGAAAGTCAAAATTTGAAGGGGTAATCGATTTTAAAATTTTACATTATTTCAGATGTTTAACCTACATGTATGTATCTTCTAGCATACATTGTACACTATCGGTCAAAAGTTTGGGTGCACATGCAAAGCTATTTTACATGTACAGTAGTGTTTTTTTTTTTTGGTAACACGAGTGATACTGTAATTAAAGTGCAGTTAAAGTGTTAATTATTTCATTTACATTAATATTATGTTTATAATGCGCTTTTCCCAAGAGGCTCAAAGCGCTCCAAATGCCTTTTCTTTTTTGTCATTAAAGTATTGTTAATACCCAACGGCCCCAAAGTACTGTACACTAGATAGAGGTTCTAGCCACATTTGTGTGGCTTATAAGTGAAGAAAGGTTTAAAATTGAACTAAGATGTAACACGAGTCACCCCGGAATTACCCCTACTACATGTATTTAGTACAATGTATGTAAGTAAACTTACTAGGGTTTGCCACCCACAGTGTGACTAAGATCTGTTTCCAAATAGAACACTTGTTTTTACTAGTAATTTAATTGTCGAGTATAGGCCTAGACAGTCACTTTACTTGTCTGTACAATGTATATTCAGCTTGGGGCTACTGGCACATACATGTAGTATCAAGATTCATACTGTACAGTACATGCAGTACCCTGGTATGGTTCATGTACATGTGCCAGTACATTTATTGCTGCAATGTGCTTTATTATGACCACTTAATTGAAATTGACGAGGCTATCAGTTACACTATTCTCACCAGGAAAGTTTTTGCTCTAGGCATTTGAATGCCATGATACACCTGTGATGTGTGTATTATGTGTAGTACATGTACATGTCTCCACAATTTTATGTACGTTGTATCTAGAGTCAATCATTTTAAACAAATGTATCTTTATTTGTACATATAATTTCTGAGTTCAATAGAAATCAGGTTTTTTTAATTGAGCATTTGACTGTCATATATATATATATATATGTATATATATGTATATATATATATATATATATATGTATGTATGTATGTATGTGTACTTGTGTTTGACAGACCTTGACAGACATACATTGTAATTTCCACTATTACCCTAGAGGACTAAATTTGCGCGGAAACATTGTACCGGTAACTGTGCGATAGAATGCAGCACAGACAATTGTGAGTTCTTGAAACAAAAAATTAAATTTCCTGGCAATGAGTGTTAGCTGGACGGTTGCCACTTTGACTAAAATGGCTTAAAAAAGGGTGGAGGTGAAGAAAGGAGGTTAACCCACTGAAATCCGCCCCTGACTACACCAATTTAACGGGTAAATTTACTACACACGGCAACAAAAATGAGCACCAAAACACTGACTGTTTCCGTTTGTAAGAACAATTTACTTCGATTGAACAATATTGTTGTTGACATCATTTCCTTTCAGCATGGTGACCTGGCAAGAACAATTGGTGTACGGTAGCTTATTAATTGCTTGTTTGTCTTATTACTGAGCATGGCTTTGAACATCCTGTGTACGTTGTTGTAATGTTGTGGCAATGACTGACTCGTATGATAATACATGTAGTGGGCCATTATAATGTGCCACAGTAATGATGGTACTTTATCTACATTAACTCTGTGACGAACCTGTAGAATGTTTTGGTTTCAAGTCTGTGAACTACTACTGTACTGTGCAGTACGTACATGTATATCCTGTAAAATTTACTTTCAATGTACATAATGCATACTGTACGTAAACGTGTACATGTACATTAATAGATGAGTGTTACTATTATTTGTTGTTAAAATACGGTTTAATATTTACACTTTACAGTACAGGTTATTTGAATATTTTGGTACTGTAGAAACTAATTATACATTGTACTTACTGTATGCACTACTATAGTTGTTGTACATCGTGTATGTATGTATGTACAGTACACATGTATGTACCGTACAGTATACACTGTACATGTACACTGTAGTGTATGAGGCTCTCCAAGCACATGTACACATGTACGTATCTGCCTAGTAGATGTTGGGGGGCGTGGCGGCTGCTGGTTTGCAACAGAGATGTGTGGTTTAAACTAATAATTGGCTAAACCACTGCAAAGGGACATGTACATTACTGATTGTCATTGTATACATGTACATTGTACGTCCACTTTCATCATAATCTCAACTGTCAACGAATTTGTGACTGGCTGCAGGAAAGGGATATACCTGTAATGTTGCGAAATGAACATTTTGGGATTATATGCCGGTGTAGTTGGAAAGAGCACATTATGCTTTCATTTACATGTATATAGAAAGGGAAATAAATTAAAACATTCATATTTTTAAAATTTTGCAAAAGGCCCTTTTGAGAAAAAGCCTTTCAACATTAACAATCGATAAAACATTGACGGTGAAATCACTCCGAACAGAAATAGATTTTGTTTGTCTTCCTTCATCAATATCAATGTTTCTGAATACAAAATATGAAAGTAAAAATTGTAAAAAAAACATTTCTCGCGATTTTTAACCTTTTCCACATAAAACAACATGTAAATTCTTGGCAGAACTCGGCATAAATATCCTTGTTTGCAGAACGGGTCACATATAACAGTTACATACTGTACATACGCGTGCAGTGCTAACATCAGTGGATGGCTGCCTAGTTTTTTCATTACATGGTACAGTAGGACACTATTGTTATACATGTGTCTACAATGAGAAAGTATGACAACATCTAATCAGTGCTTTTACTTCCTTCCGTTTGGCTAGCAGGTCTAACAGGTCTAACTAAACAGTCATGGTTTATTTACACATGTACTGGTATAATAATATCTGTATTCAAGGCACCAAATGCAGCATGAAAAAACAAACAGTCTGTAAATGTACATGTATGTATGTATGTATGTGTGTGTGTGTGTGTGTGTATGTAGGTGTGTAGGTGTGTATGTATGTATGTAATGTATGTAATGTATGTATGTATGTAATGTATGTATGTATGTATGTATGTATGTACTGTAAGTATGTATGTATGTATGTAAGTACAAATGAAAGTTGTCTTCCTGGGTCACTACATTGTAGGGTAATGAATAAATCTCTCTGAAAATACAATTGTGGCCAATATCTGGATCATTTACTAAGCAACTAGATGTATATACGGCCATGACTAAAGTCAAACCTTGTCTGAAGTTTGATTTTACTTCAGGTGGCTCTGACTGCAGTTAAAGTTCTAGCATTGTTGTCATGGTAAAAAAAAGCTAAAATACACCTTTAATTTGACCCGAGGGATGTGCTCTTTGAAATTTTGCATAAATTTCTAATTGTATTGCATTGTAAAATGAGAAAACAACATTTGCTGTATTACAGACACCACTAATGTACGTACATGTACGTGTACTGGAGCATAAATAATTTACAATAGTATTAACTTGAGGAAAACTGTCTCTACTAACTAGTACTACTGACAGAGCAAACAGTACTTTTTTTTGGGGGGGGGGGGGTGTCATGGCCGGTTTAGTGCACAAGACTCATTCTGTTATCAAAACTGTTGCTTTGAGTCTCGGTTGTGGCACTTGTGTCCGTGGGCAAGCAAGGCACTTAATCATACATGTACTTGCTCTGTCCTTTGGATGGGACGTTAAGCCGTAGGTCCTGTGTGTAACGCACGGTGAAGAGCCCAGGATACTTATCGTAAAAGAGAAGGGGTATGCCCGGTCTCTTTAGCAGTTGGCTGCAAATTGTGCTAGCACCATTCAAACATTGATCAGTGCTATTAAATAACTGCTTGTGAAGCGGGGTAAGCAAATATGTATGGATGCCAGCGCTATACAAGCTTCGTTATCCTATCATATTATATCTTATTGTAATTCTCCCCCCCCCCTCCCCCAAACAAAATCACCCTCTTCAGATTTAATCTTCCAACAAGTAGCACTACCAATATATTTGTTTGATATAATTGAGATGACCTTTTAAACTCTTTGACACCTCCTTGGGACTCTCAGGTAACTGGAAAAAATACCATGGAATATTTATAGTATTAACATTTGTAATTGTTAATATTTATAATTCTTAAAATATGGCCTTCCAAGGGCCGTAATGTAACTAAGATGTATCAGTTACATGTAGTCCCCCCCCCCCCCATACCCCTGACAGTTTTCGACCCGACCCCAGCACATGTACAAGTCCACCCATGTAGGTCTATCCATAAAGATTGGATGCTCAAAACTACATTGTAAGTGTGTGGAACGTGTGATAATTTCCTAAATTAGGGTTCCAATTCAGTGTATTTTTCATTTATTTATTTATATATTTATTTCTATCTAGAAAATTTTAGACAACGTTTGAGACCTGTTGTGAAAGAGGCTGAGTATTAAGACAAAGGACAAATCATTTCCCCCAATTTATTAAGCTTGTCACCCCACTGTATTAGAGGTTTTATCTAATCTGATCTCCATTTCCACTATCATCTGTCCTATCTCCAGCCATCTGGACGTACCACAAGACTAAGGACACAGATCTCTCTTTGAAGATAGGGGATACAGTTCATATCAACGAGCATGCGGAAGGTTAGTATCCGTTTTACGTACATGTACATCCAGTATTATATCCTGCATCAAAAATTTATTGGTTTTGGATTGGTCGAGAGCTGTTCACGTGACCAGAAATATTTCAACAAGTAGTATTTGGGAGTACTATCTGGGAGTTGAAAATTCAGCGAGTGTATGGGATTTCAATTTTTGATGCAGGATATAAAACAAATGTACACTCCCTTCTTTTCGAAGTTCTGGTTAAAACTATTGGCCTCGGTGACTCCAATAGTTCTATTTGCTTTGAGGCTAATCCCCTCAGCAAATAGTACTATTGGAGTCACCTCTTGCCAATAGTTTTAACCAGAGCCTCTCAAGACAGTGTATATCTGTATACTAGATTGGAGAATGATCAGGCTGTGAACTTCGTTATTTCCTTGGAATCTATTTGGAATCACACCAAGGTCATTTCGGATATTTCAGAATGATACCATGGCAAAATTCAAATTAAAAGAATTGCCTCAAGGCAACGGACATTCAAGACAAGGAAAGATACTACAAAGGTAGTTCTCAACATTGTCTTTACTTTTTGGGGTCCCACTACCAGCAATGAACCACAATGTCATCTTTAAAACTACAATGCCATTACTTATAGACGACGAAATTGGTTACTGTATGCGATCTACGCAAATGACAGTTCGATCAAAATGCATGGTGGATCTTTAAATGATTGCAATAATCTGAAAGGCATAAATCTCAAAAGCATTTTGATCACTTGTTTTCCATAAATCTACAATAACTCGTGATAAATATTGGTATATTTTCCCCTGTCAAGTGCGAAGATTGATTTTCTGCTCAGTATAAAAGGGGATACTGGCTTTTGTAGGTTTTTATGGCATTTGCCCCAGTAACTTTATTCTAAGGCATTCCAATATTGTTAATGGCATGCATATTGTATGTACTTGTTACTCGCGAGGCAGAGTATTGTAATCGGTCCTATGTGTCTGTGTGTGTGTGTGGTTCTGTGTTACCACTATAACTTAAGAACGGCTGAACAGATTTCAACTAAACATTTAGGAAATGATGAGTACATGACCTGCTTCAAATGATTAACTTTTGGTGCAATTTGATTTAAAAATGACGGAGTATTGTCATGGTAACGGTTCGTCCAATGTGTAGTATGGGGATTTTTGCAATGTAAAATGGCTTATATAAAAGAAAACTACTCCAGATTTTTGAATGATATTTACACAACATACTAACAATGCATCTAGGAATTGACCTTCAAAAGTAAAATTCGTAGCATGAAAGCGAACATTTGGCATATACTACAGTACTGTATGTTAGCATACATGTACATTAACATATAATGTTATCATATTGTAGTGTCTTAACACATACACTACAAATAACACAGGCACTACAAATTATTTTGAAATGATGCTGGAGTATTGGTACACATGATGCTGTAAGTACAGTACTTACAGCATCATGTGTACATGTACATATGTACACTGTAGTGACAAAGTACAGGGAAAAAACTACTACCGAGATCTACAGGGTATGTAAATAACAGTACTACATGTACATTGTACAATGTACATATGTGCATGCATACACACACACACACAACCTGTTTATAAATAATTGATCTATCTTTGTGTTTGTAATTAAACTGATCAATTACATATTGATTTGGTTACATGTAGTACTGTACTCATGTACATACCGGAACTGCACGTGCATGTACACGTATACAGTACGTGTACATACAGTGTACATGTATATATATGAGAAACAAAAATACCAAATATATGTAAATATCATTTTTTTGTATATTAACATTGTTAAAATCTAGAATCGAAATTCATTTCAATACAGTTGTACAAAGTATTGAATTCACTTTTCAGTGCATAGACTGTTGATTGTGGATATCAAAACAATATGGGCCCTTGTACTGGTACAATGTTATACTGGTACGTAATGTGTTATTAATAACTGAAAATTGCTTGGTTCTTTCCCTTTTTATAGATACTGGTTTGTGTTCCTTTAACACTTCCAGGAAATATTGATTCCCAAAAGTCTGTATCATGTATTACTCGATGCTGTAGATTACATGTGGCCATTGATAAAACAATAGATGTACACATAATACAGTATTCTAAAGGCAGTCAACGTGTGTACATGTATGATGAAACAATATGTTTACCACATAAATACTCCTTGAAAAAATAGAGTTGCATTCACAAAGCATACATGTACATGTGTACATTTTAAACTGTCTGCCATTTTGGAACGGTACCTAATAATGTGCATGTGTGCATCGGTCAAACTGTGACTTTCTGGTAGTCACCATGTTAAAAACGTTTATAAACAATTATCCCTTTGGTTTGTACAGGTTGGTACTGTGGGTATGTCTCTACAAATAAAGCAGTCACTGTAAGTATTAATGTCGGCCAGCAGCACCTATTACTTCCTGTTATCAGAGATTTATGCAATCACTTGATAATGGCATTGGGAAAAAGGCATTGCTTATAGCCATCACATAAAATGCCAGTTGGGATCGAGGGGTATTATACAAATATACGTGTGGGGTTAGTGAAACTATTATCGCAAGGTGATCCCTGGGAGAATAGGATAGCAGAAAGGTTAATTTCACTAAGTCAAAGCAGTCAATGTTTGTTAGAACTGACAGTACACGGACTTGTTTGCATTTAGATTTTTCTTAATACACGTATCCCAGAGAGTATGCTGTAGACTTCTTGGGGCCGTATCCATGAAACTTGACTAGCAACATGGCCAGAAGAATCTAAATTTGGTCAACTTCGTGGTGCTAAGCGAAGGATACGCATGTACATGTATTTCAGGACATGAAGGAAGCAAGTTAACAAAATGTTGCAACAGCGATACAGATTTTCCGAAGAAAATTTAGTTGCATCCGATGTTATGCTTCGCATTATTAATATCTGCTCTCATAATTGTCTGCCAAATAACTGTTCTTGAGAATGTTTTCGTTATAATTACTAGAGAATTTGATTTACCGCTACATGCATGGTACATTATAAAACACTTCGATGTACATGCAATACACTAGATACGCTTTGGTCCGATAGTTTTTTTGTGTGCCAATCTCTGCAAGTGATGGCCTTGTATTAGCCTGATACACCTTGCGTTTTTATTGTATTGTCATCACATTCCCCCCCTCCCCCAAAGCACTCAATTCCAGTTATTCAAATATGCAACTAAAATCTGCAACTACATACAATTTGTATACATGTAGTAAGGTTTCATGTATTACGATTTAGTTGTCAACTCAATAGTTGGCGACTAGCCATCCTGCTAAGGCCTGGGGCCAATTTCATAGCGCTGCTTACGGCGGAATTTTGTGCTTACAGACGGCTGTCATGCACAAACCCTATTACTCAAAACACCCGTAAGCATAGAAACCATGCTAACGGGGTCTATAGTGAAAATGGCCCCTGGTTGGCTGCTAAGTTAGCAAGGTTTGATGAATATGGCCCCTGAAGTTTGTATATCATACTGAATGAAGCATGAGGAAATTCTCTACGGTAGTTTCTAAAGAGAGCCAAAGTACTAGTTGTATTTCAAAAGGCCTCGCCTTAGGAAACCTGTCACCCAAAAACCAGGATAAGGTCGTACAAAGCTATTTTTTCTGAAGTTACATTATCATAACTGTAATCAGAAAAAGTAGTTCTATGGAAATTAACATACATTTCCTGTATTACATCATTGGGTGCAGTTTATTTTCTCGTACTGAGTTATCATATAATGTTTACTTCACAATGGACCTCATGTCCTTCCCATGCTCTGTGGTGTGTACCGATGGCCAAACCCTACTTTATCCTGGTTTTGTGAAGACATGTCACATATTACCAAGGTTTATGTACACGTATCCTAGTAATAACTAACATTGTTTGAAACCTACATGTACGTACGTGTGACAACTGAATCAAAATATGCATTTCCCTGTTTGTTCACTGTCAGTAATTCCTCTTCCTGGTCTGTGAGGGAAGTGGTTTGATGATAGGTTGTAACCTCACAATAGGAACAATGCTTGCTGGAAGTATTTTAGTAAGCATCTGAAAGTATTTGGTAAGGTTGTTACCCAATACTCAATATGTGCGACCTATCTCCCAAAAATAAGTTCAAGGTCACCCAAAGTTATATTCTGTACAACTACAGTGTATTTACATTCGTGTACATGCACGTACATGCACGTACATGCACGTACATGCACGTACATGCACGCACGTACATGCACGTACATGCACGTACATGCACATGGCATATACTGTCTCATTGGTGCCCGCCTCCCATTGGTGCCCGCCTCCCATTGCTGCCCGCCTCCCATTGCTGCCCGCCTCCCATTGCTGCCCGCCCCCCATTGCGGCCCGCCTCCCATTGCTGCCCGCGTCCCAGTGCTGCCCGCGTCCCAGTGTTGCCCGCGTCCCAGTGCTGCCCGCGTCCCAGTGCTGCCCGCGTCCCAGTGCTGCCCGCGTCCCAGTGGTGCCCTCGTCCCAGTGGTGCCCTCGTCCCAGGGGTGCCCTCGTCCCAGTGGTGCCCTCGTCCCAGTGGTGCCCTCGTCCCAGTGGTGCCCTCGTCCCAGTGGGGCCCTTGTCCCAGTGGTGCCCTCGTCCCAGTGGTGCCCTCGTCCCAGTGGTTCCCTCGTCCCATTGGAAGCGGCCCATTGGAAGCGGCCCATGTCTCATTGGAAGCGGCCCATGTCTCATTGGAAGCGGCCCATGTCTCATTGGAAGCGGCCCATGTCTCATTGGAAGCGGCCCATGTCTCTTTATTGCCCACTTCCCATGGGAACCTGCTCTCCTAAAAAAATACATTAAGCTTCTATTGTAGTGTTGTGTTGACTTTTTCAGGGAATATTTCCGGCTTCCTACGTACACATCAAAGAGGAGACCAGAAATAAAGGGTAAGGACCAAGCTGCACATGAGAGCCTCTTTTTAAGCTTTTACCATGCCACACAGTAAATGCATGTACTGTATCTGACTTAATAATGTCCCCTTTTAATGAGAATTTATGTTTAAAATGTCACCTTGGCGATCCTTTTGCCATGAACATCAGTTTCTTTTGAAATCGGAAAAATTCTGTTTCTTTATGTTCTTATACAGGGAGAGTCACCTAGCCATAGAAAGCCTTATCGATGAACTCGACATTGTGCTGAAGGAATGGGTAATAGTCATGAAGGAAAGATTTCAGGTAAATCTAAACGGCCAAAAAGTCATTCACAGGTCATACTTGACATACATTCACATGACAACCCAGGATCATCAGAGATCAAACTGATGTGAATCTGGGTCACAGAGGTCAATTTGAGTGGATCTGGGTCACGGAGGTTAAACTGATGTGAATCTTAGTCGCAGAGGCCAAACTGATGTGAATCTGGGTCACAGAGATTAAACAAATTTTTTTCATTTCATTTCTCTTTTTTGCCGCAGAGAAACAACATGGTGTGGTTTGTCCAACTGCGCAAGGTCCTGATGGAGTTGATCGACCTCCGGCGTCAGCTGATGTCTGGCCAGCTGCCCCAGGAGCCGGCCAGGGAGCTCAGGATTCAAATCACAAACGGCATGGACTGGGGCAACCAAAGGTTGGACTTGGACCTCATACCGAGCATCGACGGTAACATCGTGGAAACCGACAACTGCAGTATCGTGGATCTCCATCAAGTGGTAAATTATGCAAACGATCTCGATAATCTGGGTTAACTGCTGGCCTGATAAGTCACTAGACCCAATACAGATACCTCGGTTTAAAGTTTTATGGTGCTTCATAATGACTTTTTCAATGTGATGTGATGCGTTAGAAACCTAATTTTGGGTTGACCACAGACAAGCATCCTGCATGTCCTAACGTGTGTTGAACAGCAAACATAACTAACGGGTCAACGCCCCCAACTTAAGGCCAGAGCAATCAAGCCTAAGTACCTTGCCCTTGTCATTTAGGATCACACCCACAACTTCCTGCCGTATAGTACAGAAGTCTTATCTACTCGACCGGCATGCAATGTGATTGCTAATATTTTTTTTTTTCAGCATCTTAAGAGTGTGGAACAGACAACTAAGACAGGACAAGTAAGTTGAGAATAAGCCTGGGTTGAGCTTGGGTGATATCGTCTGTGTATCGATATACACGGTAAAATACATTGTGGTTTATTGCTGCAAACATTGAGGATCGCAGGATCGTCTGGATTCTGTCATTCTGTTATTCTCATAACATGTCATTTCATAGAACATTCAATTCGTCGTAGTCGTACGTCGTTTCCAGCAGAGGTCCTTGGCAATGACTCCCGTTGCTATGCAGTTAGCAACTTATTTGATGGTGAAATTTCACCTTGCAAACTTACGGTTCGAAAATGTAAGGCTGCTTTGCAGCAAGTTGTAAGCATACTATTGAGAGTAATGTGTTTTTGCTTTCCTAAGTCGAAAAAAGCAGATTACAAAATGATAATTCCGTACATTGACACGATTGGTTTTGCGTATTGAGCGTGTGAACCACTCACCAAGGCAACAAACCTTCTGACCTTGGAGTTCACGTCACGACTACGACGGCAGCTTGCGCTCAGTTTTATTTATGTTGTAATTTTGACTTGTGGATGTCATGTCTTTCACAAGCTCTGTTGTGTGTGGTTACTATGTCAAATTACCCTCCGCAAGTTTGAACACCTTAGCTATAGCCTTAAGAATTCAGTACCCAGTTAATATATAGCAAGGGAG
>JAVCKS010018018.1:0-11009 GCA_032273685.1 Pteraster tesselatus
GCGACCTCGGTCTGTACCCGCCACGCGCCAGCGTTCGACGGTCCAAGGATAGCCGAGAACAGCACTTCCCCGAGGTGCACGTAGGAATCGAGATGCCAGAGCTCACGATCGACAACGGCGTTTGCTCTGATCTGCAGCTCGAGCTGATCCAGGGTCAAACTGTCAAACCATTTCCAATCGTGGTCTTCAGATCCTCTCAGTGAGTACGTGTATTGCCTTACCCCGTTGACAGACGCCACACTCTGGGTTACCGGTGTGCTGTTACGCTCTGAAAGCAAGGAGCTTAACTGAGTCCACGTTTCGCCGATTCCAAACGTAGTATCTTTAGCAGGAATCTGACTGAAAACCGCTGCGTAGCGTATGAGGCCACTGTGGTGGTAGCTGTTGTAGCTTGTGAGAGAGTTGAGGTGGAACCCGATGGGGAGATTGTCCGCTCTCAGCGTTTCCAGGTCAGCTTTCGACACACCAAGCACAACTCTCCGTGGATTGCCAGAGTCTCTCTTGAAGATAGCAGCAAGATAGGTTTTGTGGTTTACGGTGTAGGCGTCGATCCAGCTCGGGTAGTAGTGGCGGCGGGACACGGCGTTCACGAGTAGAGGAAAGTGGCTCTCGGCCATCTTAGTGTTCACCAGGGTGGTGTGTCCTAGACCGCCACTGGCTAGGAACTCACCGCAGTCCTCGATTAGCAGGTCATTATCGACTGGCCACGAAGTAACACCAGACATCATCCGGTCGAAGACCTGCCGAAGATTTTTGCGATTGTTATCGGTCAGCATCACCACCCAACTCCTGGAGGGAATATCATGCTTCCTGATCCGTCCCAATTTGGACGAAGTCTTTTTGGATACCTGGTGGAAAAGCAATATCTCATTGTCGTGTGGATCTCCGATTTGCCACCAGGAATCTTCGTCCGTTCGGACGCCCAGTCCATGCCAGCTATCACGATGCTCGGAGACGGGGGCCTCTGGGTGTTTGGTCAGAAGCCTCGCGGTCTGCGGACTCAGCACCATCCCGGACGCCAGACCCGTAACGAACCGCATCATGTCGTACACAGTAGACCACCACCCGAGCGTGGAATCAAAGAAGAAGTTCGAGGTAGATGTTGATTTGGCGGCGAGGGATATAGGTATGTCGCCCTCAGCAAATCTTAACACGGGAAGGCTGTTGCTGTACTCGCTCTGTGAAAGTCGGTGCGGGCCTATTCGTGTACGCCACATTCCGAGAGGTTCGAGTATTTGCGATCGGACGAAGGAGACGTACTCGACTCCCGTGGTTGCCTCGATGACGCGTCCTAGCACACTGTAGCCAAAGTTGGAGTATTCGTACTTCGTGCCAGGGACGTGGTCCAGACGTTGACCAATCATATAGCAGATGACGTCATCCGCGGTGAGGGCGCCGTTCAAGCCGAGCTCACGTGCGATGTCAACAACATCGTGGCCTCTGGAAAGGTACACGGAGTTCAGCATGGGGTCAAGGAGTCTTGGCCTAGTCTGACTCCATCCCGCTGTATGATGAAGCAAGTGCCCGACGGTGATGTCAGGAAGACGGGGATCCGTGCTTGCCCACCGACCGCGAGGCTGAAAGGACGATAAAACGGCGTCCGATCCAAACACGCGATCCGACAGGCGCAATCTGCCCAGCTCGACAAGTTTCAATACTGCCACCGCAGTGATGGTCTTGGATAAACTGGAGATCGGCTGTGGGGTCGTTGGTCGTATCACAGCGCCCTCGTCCGTTACGCCGTATCCCTGGGTGTAGAGCACGCGGTCGTCGTGGGCGACACCGAGAGTTGCTCCCGAGTAGTGGGTTTCCCTCAGGAAAGTTTGCATCTGCGTATCGAGACCTTCCAACTCCGGGAAAGTGTTCTCATTTGGACCAAGTTCTGAAAGGAAAGAGCGAGAGAATGTGGTAATATTTATAATTTATAAATAATGAAATGAAGGGAATCGGTTTACAAACTAAAGTGTGTGGCGGCTGCTATAGCTACTAGTGATATAATATCTTCTGCTCAACGGGTCTAGTGGAACTGAATCCGAGCTGAAATCGTACACTGTTGACAAACACATATACATGAAGACGGCGTGCGAAAAGACACGGTGTAGATGGATAGTTTTAAAAACATCTAATTTAAAACAACAAACAGAACTTGTGGAGATGAGGGGCCGGAGGACGTGGCGTGCAGGGAGAGCTAAACCAAGTCCCAACCGAGACCAAGGCATGCAGCTGTGGCAACCGGCGACAAGTCCCTGGGGTTATTTCCGCCCTCCAGAGTTTCCGTAATGCCCTTGTTTGTCTTTTGTTATACAGCTGCGCCATATCATTAGCAGCATTATATGATATTGAGCATCCAGTGTTTTCACATAAAATAATGTTACGGTGGCCATTTTGAAAAGAAACACATTTCAGAACCAACTTCGGTTTGGCGCTCCCCGTTGATGATGGGACGTATACTACCTTGAGTAGCCTTTACCGCAGTGAATGAACCCCTTTAATTGATGTCGCAATCGTAACTTTCCCAATGGCAAGAGAATACAGGTATTAAACGGTCGAACCAAATCCCAACGGGATACAGAAACAACTCGAGGATTAGTTTTTGTAGCACAAACAAAAATGTTCTCTTTATTGGAGTATACCCCAGAACAATTTTTAAAACCGCCTTTCCTGGAGGCGCTATTTCTGCACGCTATAACAGCCCAAAAAAGAGCAGTTTGTGTTTTACGACCAAGACCCATTCAATCACGGTCGTATATCATTCCCCTGGGAAGGAGATTAGGATTGCGACCGGGTATAGTAACTGTATATCTTGTTTAAGAAAGAAAGAAACCGTTGCTTTTCATATACCATTTTACTTCAAAGGGGATTTTCTATCCCATCAAAGGAGCGCCACCGGGTGTCGGCCCAGAAGAATAAAAGCTTACGAGGTATATTGTGCGAGGAAGGAACAATTATTGTCACGACTTAATACGGAAAGTCCATTTTTCGAAACCCCTTATTTTAACACCCTCTAACATCTCACCCACCCACCCCCTATAACATCCCACCCCACTCCTGAAGGAACCCCGCGGAGACCTTTGTCGTTGTTCCTTTTGTTGAATATGATTGACAGATCAGGTAAACATTTTGTCCGCTTGTCCTGTTCGTTGTAAACTTTACGCAGATGTGCACCTCATATCGCAGTTTACCGTTTTGCGAAAATAGTTGTGTACTTTGAGGCCGTCCCATTCTTTCATGTTTGTGTTTTAAACATTAAGTAAAAGCACTTGAGATTGGATCTTTCACACACACGCACACACACACACACGCACACACACGCACCGACGTTTGTTATAGCCTGCAATCGTGGACGTCCCATTGTTCTCCCGGTATTCCTCTTTTGTTTCTACTCTAATAAATTTCCTGAGCTCCTGTTGCTTTTGTACACGATTTTGAATCGTGGACCCATTGTTTGCTTTCCAATTCTTTTGTTCGACGTCCACGATTGCAGGCTGTTACAAACGCAAACCCGGTAGCCCTATTACATGTATACTGAATACACATACTTATCTCAGTTTCCCACAAACATAGACTTTAGTATTCAGTTACAACGCGTGTATAAGATGTCTCGCAATAACAGCTCAGGGCATGATCATTTTTGTAGCACGACCTACAATTTAATTAGAGGGCGTTTTGTTGTTCCCCGCCAATTGGAAACACATGCACGGTATACGGTAATAGTTGCCCGGGTCAACGCAGGAGTCTGGGTCAAGCACGCATTTTACGTATAGGCCTAGTAATATAGTATAGTGGTGAGATCGCTTGCACCCGCTGACATATTTCTGGCTGCAACATTTCTGGCCAAGTTTGCCAGGTTTGGAGACGAATCTCAACTTCTGTTTCTTATCGCCTCGGAAACAATTAAAATATTCGTGCCCCCCCCCCCCCTCCCCCCAAATATATATATCCCCTCCCCAAAAATAATGACAGGGTCCACATTACCATTTTAAGACAACACGCAATAATATATACATGTATACTAAAATACGATTTAAGTGATTTTTGTATATTTTGGGAAAAGTTTAATTATAATATAGGCCTGATCCTAATTTTTACCGAAAATGCGCCATTATGGGGACTGGGACTAGGCGGAAAGTAGTACACTCCCTGTATGGCCGTTAAAATGTAGCAAACTATGCCTCCGCAATATTTACAGAGCTATATACCTCCATGATTACAACGACGAATACCGATATGCTGACCCTAGGGCTAGGCTGTAGCACTTGTAAATCAACAGGAAGTTAGGTAATATTAGATTCTCAATTTCCCGATGCCTTCATCGAGATTAGCCAGTTGTTCCCAGGCTCTTGACTCACGTTTGACAAGTGTGTTCACTTTACAGGAAGGTATAAGTAGAGTCAGATTCTAGGTCAAAATAAAATAAACAAATTTGGCAGGTAATGTTATGTTCGTTGATTTGTTTATGAAGATTGTGGGCCTGTATCACGACTAATAAATAATAAATATTTCAGTTCATACGGGGCTTAATTTAATACGAGAAACAACTATTCAAATTTCATTGGCCTTAGTGTCAGACTAACACCCGTATGCGTTTGTGCATGTCGTATACGACCATGGACATGTTGATAAGTTTACACACACCCCGCCCAAAGAACACTAACAAACAACCCAAAGTCGAAACTCAATCCGGATGGCGTTAATTGCTGCTGCTGAAATAATTATAAAAAAACATCCGGTTTTTAATGCTACATTCCTGACTAAAATAGGCCCATGTGTTTACAATGCAACCCTTTACAACGTGAACTTAATGTTGACCTATAAATGTATAGGTCTACATTATATGTACCGGCGGCAAGGTCCACGAAGTTAAATAATACACACTTAAACACCTCATATTAAAATTATTACCAGTACGTCTGCCTGGGAGTGAAACTTGTAAGTTTTGGAATATTGAATAAATAACTATTAGGGCTTAAAGGAATTCGCGTTTATTGTGATCAAATTGAAATCTCTGAAGTCACCCGTGCACCCGATCTGTGCGGCTATAGTCTATAGGTGGAGTGATAACCAAAACAGCCCATATGCAAACCCATATGCATGCACAATCGCCCCCGAATTTCCCAAATAATCATCGAACTTGCAGTATATATAATTCCATCTTCGTAAAAAACAAACCACGCCCTTCAAAATTTTCAGATGTTAAAATCGTTATCACGACTGTTCTGCTGTTGCCATATAAGGAAACACACAGGCGATCATTGCAAAAATATGCAAGCATATATACTCTGGTATAATGTGCGCCTGGAAGTTCACAATGCCATGCATGTCAGATCATTTTATAGCGGGAATATGACGACCGGAGATTTACAAGACTTTTTATAATTCCTTCCTTTTGGAAAATGCTAACCATTTTAATAACATTGCGTTGTCAGGTTTTTGTTTTCGAGATGGAAATAATGCAGCTTGTCGATTGAGGTGAGCTACTATGGCACAATATTAAGAACCTGGCAACGGCATCAGTGTGACTGCAAAGTGACGATTGCAAGATTGTAAAGAGTGGAAATTAACATCTATTATAAAACTGTACGCAAAGGAGCGCTATCCGGTGATCAACTGTCTGTCGGAACTAGAAAGAGTCCGTAAGCTTGCACCATAGACAAGCAGCCATTTTGTGATTTACCAATGCAGACCGAATTATCTAAAATAGAGATAAACAAGCTACCCCTAATCTTCTGATAGTAATTAATTGCAAGAACAATCGATAAATCATTGCATTATAACCAAACGAATTATAATATTTAGGGTGATAGTTGCCTCTTTAATGGTAAGTAGTAGTGTAGACAACGCGTTCCAAGCGTGCATTTTCACACAGATGTTTTTCGCGTTTTATATCGTACCTAACCGAAACAATAATGTCCAAGGGAGTTGCGACATTAATGTTTCCTTGTTTACTATACAAATTGGAAGCATACAGCGGATGCAAGTTATACCACGAAACACCCCGCTTAGTTAAGCCCAGATAACTATAGGCGTCTACCATCACCATATACCGATACCACCTTCAATGTCTGACTATCCACCACCAGAGACTGCGTGGCCGGAAACGGATGGTCATTCAAACAATAAACCGATTCATTTTATGGTTTTCAATTATCATAAGAGACCCCTTCATGGTCGCTTTGACCGTTTCGATTTCCGGGCTGCCGTTGTTTTCCTTTCAAAGTAGGTCTACGTGCGGCGCTATAAAAATTCAGAAGAAGAACAAATTGAAAGCGTCAATACTTTGCGCCGCTCGCTAAATTGTTATTATAATTATATAGTATGTTTGTGATTCCAATCAGTGTATAAATACGGGAAACGATTTGCAACGCTTGATTTAGCACCGACACGTCGATATTTCCTGTTCAAGGGTAGAATGTTTTCCAGGCTCTGCGGTATAGGCTAAAGTGTGATGGGTTGTTCTGGAAATAAACATGATCACCACGATACCTCAATTTCCATTGTAAAGTTTAATTTTGCAATTATTATATTACCCTGCAGCTCTTATTTATTTGTGCCCGCAGTTTTGAAATAAGTTCCGCTGAGTGGGATATCTGTACCACGCCTGACGACTCTAATTTCGTTTCGAGTGGTAAACATGGGTATACCTTGTTTCAACTATACCCGTACATCAATTCAATTACGTCTTTTGTATACAGTAATATATGTACAGGTATACTAGTTATAATTTAATATCTTTAAAAGAAATAAATAATATAAATAAAACCGCGGTGCCTGTGTATAATGTTGTCAAAGGCAATGATGCTTTCTAGATGTCAATCTGTAACTGAACTCTAAGTATATTTGTGTGCAAATATCATAGAAGTTATGATCGTAAACTACTAGGAACTTTAAAAGCAAGGCTAGCAGGTTTTCCAGTCAAAAAGGACGTAAAGTCCTTCTGATCTTACCGTCCTTTGGCCAAATAAGGTCAGTGCTTTATGATGCCATTAGTAAACTGGAGTTAGGCTATAGATAAAACAGTTTCTTTCTGGGACAAACTGAGCCATTGTATAATCAACAACAGGTCCACAGCACCAACGAAGTAGGTCTATTTGTAATGTTTGTCTATTCCGTGGAAATCAGGTCAATATTTCTCAGTTTCGACGCTCAGCTTGTTTCTCGAAAAGGCAAAAGCGTCAAGATTACAGACTTATTCGTAATCGTGAAGCCCCAAAACGTTCGATATCAAATTGATACCGTTCGAACCGCTAATGACGTACACAATAGATATTATAGTACGGAAATATACTGGAAAGAGAAGTGCACGGATCCAAAGGTAACTATCGTGTATGTTTAACCTTTGACCGCGGGCCATTATCTTGGTGATAACCGAGTACACACTTCAACATTACGGGGCAGAATCTGAATGAATCAAAGCACTTTTGGGGAATCGGATGGATGGTGAGTTTGGGTACGAATTGAACTATGCGTCCTGATCTGTGTACATAATGCCGACGCTGTTAAGTTAAACAATGGAAACACCTGGATACAGCCTGCCCTGATAATTTTGACAAAACGTTATGTTCCTGGGACGAAAGATATGATAATACTATACTCGTTACACAACCGCTCATCCGCAATACCAAATTGTGCCTGAAGCACTATAGAGACGCGATGACGCCACGAGCGATTGTCGTTTTATGAAAGTATAAATACAAATGGTTAAATAAAATTCTGGTAGCGAAATACATTGAAAACAATTTTGTTTCCAACTGGGCAACTTTCACTTAATAGCGATCAGCGTTCTCCTGTTAATACATAAATAGTTTAATCTTTTAATAAATCGTCCGTGTCAGGACTACTACTAGCAAATTCATCAGGAATTGCACATGTGCAACCTGCACGTAGATTCTCTTTATGGTAAATGTTTCGCGCAAGCGACAATACGTTCTGTAAAGTATAAACCAAAGACTTTCTGAATACAAACTCCATAGGCTTATATCGCTTCTCATTAGAACCTATACGAGCTTTCTTTTAAAGTTCTAATATGATCTGGTTTGGGCATGGATGCATTTATTTTAATCATCTAGTTTTTAAAACACATCGTGCAATTTATAGTCTATATTCAGTGAAAATTTCATCAAATTCGGTGATTATATTTCGTCAAATTCAGAAACAGGTAGTTTATTTTGGCGCGCATATTGTGTTAATTTTAATTTTCGAATAGCAGCATATACACTGTAGTTTTAGTACAGATTGGAACTATGTTTTGCTACCGTTACAAATCATGTACAGTGTACGGTACATTGGTGCGTGTTCAGTCAATATAGTCTCAAATTTTTTTCAAATATAAACCCACATTGATTGATTCTCTTTTCCCCATTGGTTGCTATAATAGCTCGGCCTTCACAGGGAATTACGTCACTTGTGTGTATGACATACGACGTACTGCACCAAGTGATAATCTGCTTAAATCCATGCACACAAAACCCAATCCCAATCCTAATGAAGAACAAGTACCGGTAGTTGTTTGGACCGGCCTTCAGTATTTGTTCTTTATCTGTCTTGTTAAGCGCATCATCGGGGGGCCTCCAATAGAGGTTCGCAGTGGTCGTAGCAGCGGAACCATTGCACTGGCATAATCCACGCACTTATAATACAACGCACTATACAACTCGTCTTCTGTTCAACACGAAACAAACGGGGGTGGGGGAAGCACCAAATGTTTACGTGGTCTATTGACTATACTACTAGTGTCATGCAACCGTAACCTGCCAATGGCGATACATGTAATAATAACACAAACGGGATTAGCCGAGTGCTATACGCTTCGCCAACCATTTTTACAAGCCGAGCTCCCTGTGTGTGGTTTTATAGTTCCTTATGGCGCCGGTGTAACCATACGCAAACAGTGAACTAGAGAAATGCAAAATGTTATTTATATATAGCTATTAAATGCCGCTATTGACACCTCTTATTTTACCAAGCCACAAAACCCCAAGGCTTCACCACGGGCGACAAAATTATATAATTACCATCTATACACGGAAACGCTCCCTTTGATAAAAGGGTCATAAACAATTACCAGAAAACCGAAGATACCATGAAACAGTACACATAATGATCTTTCTCTGCTAAACGCCAACAGAAAACAATGCAATTTTTACTCCTATATTTTCCTGCAGGGTGCCCAATTTCATAGCGGTCGATTTTGTGCTTTACGTCTGGTTAGTGAATAAGTACAGTCACATGGCAACCGGTGATGTAACAATGCAAGCCGTCGTGCGCGGGCGCCGTTCATCGATTAGATACGCTTGTGGTTAATTAAGCAATTATTATCGGCAGCAAGCAGACTATTATGCTGTTAGGCAGGGCTATGAAAGTTACCCAATAATGTACTTTATTTTCAATGAGATACAAATGTTTATTAATTTTGGTACGGAGTTTTGTTTTGTGGATGGCTATAAAACATCCAAATAAAAATGGGGAAATTATTCAATGTGAATCGTGCTATTGCGATGGGAGAGCTGGCAATCCTGCAGATCAATTTTCCAAGCAAACAACATTTCTGAACTTGTTTGCCAGGATACCGTGACATTGGTGAGCCAAGGAGAGAGCCGGATCGGGAAGACCGAACACGTCAACTCCGGCAGAGGACTGATTGGGGTATTGTCTTTACCTGATTGGGTTAGTGTCTTTACCCCCAGAGAAACAGGCCGGCAACTACACCGTTCCAGCTCCGTGCTATTCATTCGTAAATATTGTTGAGTTTTCCATTAACGCCGCGCTGTACTCTGCCCAACTCGTGCCTAGTTAAGCATGAAATTACAATCTCCGATGCGTTCTTTTCAGACGAGTAATTCGTGAAGCTAAATTCTGATTAGGCTATTATTACATATAAAATATTTCAACTTTTATCAAAGGATTACGAACTTGTTTTGCCTAGTTTCCGCGTACGTACGTACCTGTTTCGTGTTTCGTAGTCGATACCCTGTCCATATTTTCCCCCAGCCCCACACCATCTTCAGCTCCTTGTCTTGTGTCAGCATCCGCGGTAACCGAGATGGTTAGAACTAGTAGTAATAGCACCAGAAAAATGTCCACGTAACTTCTATTAACCCTCATGATCGAACGCGCGTGTACAAATGCTTTAATATCGGTTAAACGTGTCCTTCGTAGGCAATTTCTTTACACAGCTACGGAATCATGTTTACGGCGAATTCAGTTCGAGCCGTAGAAATAGAGCTTTTTGGGGTATTCCTATTTTAATCCTTCAGTGACAGTTTTTACCCCCGCAGCACATAGGGCCTACTTCTACTAGGTAAATATACCCTGGTTAAGTGTGGGTTGAATAATGAAAGATCGTAACAAACAATCTCGTGTTGTCAATACGATTTTAGCGATAAAGTGCCATATGACATACGTACATGTATATTACTGGTGTCAGTATTCGGTACATAATATCTAGCGCCCCAATTGGTAGCGTTGGATGCGCGCGCACTTCAGTGACGTACACCAGTCACTCAGATAAACCAATCACGCGTTGTTAAAGTTAATGGGCGTGTCTATGTACAGTGACGTACCCCCTTGTACGCGTACGTGTTGTACATGTACTGTACGTACCATAGAGATATAAATGGTACGTACACTGTACATGTACAATGTACATGTACAGTACATATACTAGTACGTGTACATGTACACAATAATAAAACTGAGTCCAGCAAACACTCAGCTACTACATTATCAATACCGACAGCGTTGAAAATCATAATTTAGTCCTCAATACATGGGTAGTACCGGTACCTACTTAGAAACTCTTGCTAATTTTTAAGGCGCCCTGGCCACTCGATTGTAATTATTTCGAAAGAATTTGACGAAAACATTTGACGAAATGATTACCGTGTACTTATTAATATTGGTGAAATAAAGGCGAAAATTCCGTGTAGAAATATTAGATCTGGCTGGGACAACAATAATTCAGTTAACGACTATAAATTATCAATGAAATCTTATCTGATTCTTGTCTTACG
>JAVCKS010018039.1:0-12889 GCA_032273685.1 Pteraster tesselatus
GGGGGGGGGTTGGGTAAGTACATTGATAAATAACGATAATAATTAATATATTCTGCAGCTAATGAAGCATCGTAGCGAAGCATTCGTTGAATAGCTACGACTACTTGGGCGATCAAGAAGAATACTCACGACTTTACAGGCGACACCCGGCGACCATGTTGCGACACTACTTGTTTGTCCGCCAAGAGAGAGAGGCCCAAAGGAGATTTTTCAAGTAATAGTTTCACATAAGCAGCTTTTGCCCAAAACAAGACGAATTTATATATAAATGTCAACAAGTTTTTGGTTTGATTCTATCTACTGCCGAAAATAGTTGTTCTGTTTGTGTTAGGGATATATATTCAAGCAATGCGAAACCGGGGAATTCATGGAACTCGAGATTAACAAAACTCAAAATGCAGAATGCAAAATTGTGGGTTTTACGCATAAACTGTGGAACACAATGGCACTTACAGTGTAACTTTCTCTCCGACTTTTCGAGGCGCTTTTTATTACACGTACGTGCGTATTGTTTGGGGTTTATTTTTCGCCAAATAACAAAATAACTACACGCAGAATAATGTTACTTGTCTGAATTTGATTAGCCGAACGAGTATTATAAGAGTGAATTTGATTACGATATTTGTAATTGTCAAAGATAGGAGGAAGACAATTTTGTATTATATTTGAACATGAACAAGAGAGACTTAGTAAGCAGATAGATATAATGTTCTACTTGAGTAACTGAAGGTGATGAACTCATGGTTGGAAATTATCTCTATAGAACATATTTGTAAGAAGTTTTTGCAAGCTTTGTTTGACGTGTTGATGCCAATACAATATTGCAATACATAAAATGAGATTGGATAAATATATTGTTCTGAGAACATCTTGAGAAATACAATGTTTAACTTTATTTAGGACACCTATAACTCGAAATATGTTTTAAAGAGTGTTAATTTGATTTATCCAAGTAAATTTTTCGAGTACTCCGAAAAATTTGATAGGTTTGATTGTATTTGGGTGTCACTCATGAGATCATGTTGTTTAGTATCTTGTTAAAAATGATAGTTTGGTTTGTCAATGAATTAAGAGATTATTACATAAAAACCAGTAAGTTGTTTTAGTCATTTCACGGTGTCAAAAAGTTCTTTAAGATTGTCGTGGCTACAGAAAATATTTGTATCGTCTTCAAATAAAAGAAAGATACTTTTTGAGAAGGGGCCCTGCTGTCATAGGCTGTACAATCTTTACGATCACTCGAACTCAGTTGCAGCTTGATTGCAAATTGGCTTATCTGCATGGCCGATAATTGTAGGCTGGTAAATACTGGCAGAATACTTCGGCGGTATATTTCTTATTTAACAGCATTTCAAACATTAGGCCTACATTTAGTTTTTATTCGTTATTTTGTACAGTTCACGGACAGCGCCATGATTTTATTTTTTTACCTAGTGACGTATGCCGCTGCTGCTAGGCTGGCCCTCGAACTGTTCAAATTCACCGATATTGTTCGTTGCTATTTGTTCGTTGTTAAGTGTGACGTCAGGGTTGTGATTCAATTTTTACGCGTTTGTTTTTACCGCCGTTACCTGGTTGTGTTTGGATACTTGTCAGGCTGTACTCGAATTTGCGTTCGTATAGTTGGCTTAATATTTAGCGGGGAAATGCTACACTAAATTGCCTTGTTTGGACCCGAAGGCGTAAGAATCATGTGGTGAGATTGTTTTTTCTCGGGCTGCATAACGTCACATGCACAACGTTATGCTGTACGAGCAAAACACGTCACAATTCCCAAGTCGAAGGCTCAGGGACTAATTATTATACAGTCCCAAACCTTTGACTTGGGAATTGTGACGTATCCGATACGTCACGGCTTATTGGCAGAGGCAAGCTAATATCTAATTGTTCCCTACCGTGGAGTGCACGCCGTGGAATTGCGCCGCCCGTTCGAATTAGATTTTAGCTAATTCGGCACAATTACCTCGTATAATTTACCATTTTCATATTATTATGCAAATTGTATGCGCCACAACATGTGCTCCTGACAACGAGCTTGCATCCGTCAATAAATTATTGACGATCATGTTCTATGAGATACCGACTAACATTGGTGCGCAACCCTTTCAAGCCCTTTCGTGAAAACACATTTTAAGACTGGAGGAGTCCCGCTTTTGGGCCGGCTATGTGAGTCAATTCCTGTGGTGGCCATCTCGTTTTTCTCTCTCTCCCAAATCACCTATATTGTTTATATTTCAAAAATGCTTTGAGATATCGACCCACAACAAAAACTAAAACAACGAATCACAAGTCAGTTTTCACACAAATTGTGACTCAATACATATTTCTGACCTTGGATGACTCTTCAAGATCCAACTGCTCATAAGGTCGTTCGGGGAAACACCGTATGCGGTCGTTTTTGACAGCACCCATCTAGTTGTATTAAGATTGATTTTATTCTTTGTACAACATTAATGACAGAAATTTAAGCGTACGAAAGCAATTTATTTATGCTAAGCAAAATATACTTTAGCAATATTTATTTGTGCACAAAAAGCAACCAAAACAGTTGTATGAACATGACACGAACATTGCGTGATAACAATTATAAATATACACATACTAATATACATCATAAATAAAGTTTGGAGAAACTATTAAATAACTTACAGCGTTTGGCATAGTATTTACTACCGCACAAACTATTTCACTTTCAGTCTCATTAGATACTTCCGATTTCACCTTGAGAAATTCAACGTTGAATGGATATAGGGGAACCAATCGGATGCTAACCGCCGGTTTCCCTTCGTTTATTTTCCCAAATGTGTTCAACTCGAGGCTAATCTGTTTTTAATGACAAAAGTACAACTTTTTAAAATGTACCTTTCGCGGCGCGGCTATTTTTGTATTGAAGCCTACACTTGCAGTTGAAAGTCCAGTCGCGTACCATGTGTAGTCCTTTAGCCTCGTACGGATAACATCGAATTATAAAAGTGTCATATATGTCATTAAATTACCACAAGTTTTAGCCAAATTCAAACATTTCCTAGTCTAAATAGATACATTTTGAGAAAATAAACGAAAGGAAACCGGCGGTTAGCACCTCAATTGTTGCCGGATATAGTTATTATAAATTGGTGTAGGCCATTGGCATTAAAACAAAAGCATGTCATCGATAGTTACGAAGCATTTTCTTAGACAACAAAACAATCTTACTATCCATGAATGACTTTTCGAGCCCTCTATTGAAATTATTTCTCATGGTGAAATGGTCCGAAATCACCTAATCTTTACACTCAAGTATTGAACATATATATATATATATTTCATAATAAAAGGCAATTAGTTTTGTGTTTGTAAAGTACAGTTGCTAAATATATAACAACTACTCATATTTCAGTGGAAATTCATATTTGTGTCACTTAGACACAGAGTTTGGAAAGGAGAAATTAGAAAAACAAATTTAAATTACGTACCTATTTTTAATATTCCTCAAAATTATGAGGAAACTGTCATGTCTATCAACTAAAGGCAACAAATCTCAGAATTTGGCAGAGAAGTTGAGATGATTTTGTCTCAATACATGTATTTTGTTTTAATAATAAAATTATAGGTACTACTGTTTATCCAGCCGGGAGATAGAAAAAACAAAGGAGTTCAGATCAAAAATGCTATAAATAAATTATCTTAAAAGAATAGTTTGTTCCAGTTTGGAAAAGTGATTAGCAACAGAATCATAATTCCGTCTTAAATTAACATCTATCGGAAGATGACATGGGGCTAAACATTCTGAAGTCCATGATTTCTTGTTTTTTTTTTTGGGGGGGGGGTGGAGGATTTGATGCTTATCGCATTTGGGAAGCGAATTATTCAATAAGCAACTTTAGATTACCTCTTTATAGAATTTACCAGAAAATGAAACAAATCAAAATAACCTATAGACAGAAATATTTCATATGAACGAAAACTTTAAAATATACAATGTGCTTTGAACAAACATTAGGATTGAAATGTTGTTGGTACCCTCAAATGCCTTTGTGTTTCCACCGTTTTTCCACCAAGTTGTAACTCCAACGTGGCTTATGATGCTATTTTTTCAAGCAGCTATATCGTTTGGCAACAATTCAATTCCCAAAAGAGTCAAATTCACTTTAAGTGACAGTCAAATTACTTTAACTGTTTTAACTGATGACTGCCCCTCACCTAACTACACCAGAAACAAAAGTGAATGTGACTATTTTGGGCTGGTGTAAACACGGCAGGCCTATTAGATAGGTATCATGTAATTCTTTACCCTTTAACATCAACATCTGAATAATCTCAATCGCAAAATATAGTCAAAATTGTAATTTTTCTGTTTTGTGTTTAAGATTAGATTTAGTTAAAAAGTGCAAATGATCATAAAATATAAATTTCAAATAAAAATTGTAATGAATGGATAAATCTAATTGGCAAGGGCAATTTACACAGTTTTTTTAATTTTAATTTGTTCATTTGTAAAACTAAAATATAAATAGTGAAAATATTTTTCTCTCATTTTGTTTTTATAGTTGGATTGCAAACTAGATAGAATCTGGCAAATTTTATAGGTTTCAAAAAATAAGAAAATACCAAAAAGTTGGTAGCTATGCTCAACTGCATTATTTGAAATTATAATTCATAATTTTTTTATTTCATAGGATTATTATGAAAACACACAATTAAAAAGCTAAAACAGATAGTAGCTACGCTCAACTGTTACAAATAAATAATTAAAAATATGTTATCTCTCAACAATAAACTAGGATAAAATCACACGATTCTATCTATATATATTTTCAATCTAAAATTTGGGTTGTACTTTCGGAAGCAGTTTTCTTTAAAGTCTGGTTTCTAGCAGTTACAAGTTTTGATAGACCTTCATTTTTTCACAAATCTGATTATGGGACCAGGCCCTACTTTTTTGGTGACATTTCATTAATAGATTCTGTTTCAATTCATGTGATAATTTAACAATGTAAACACCTACATTTTTGCCATCAATGCTTCGTCGCGTTGGCAGGTCTAAAGATCCATATCTGCGTGTTGGAAACATCGCTGCACGTTCGGAGAACTAATCCTCTCTCAGGCAGGTGATCCAGGCAAAGGCCACTCAACTGGTGTTTCAGTCTGCTGCCCTCTCTTGACCATTTCTGTGAACGGATTTGTGTTAAAAAAAAAATAAGAGGCAATCTGCTCATGCTGCACACTCTTGTTCAATTGTGTAAAATAACAGCAGTGGTTTCAGTCTACTGCCCTCTCTTGTCCTTATCTAGCTGAAGTGTCCATAATTTCATGAGTGAGCCATTTGGTAATGTACAAAGATATAAATAAGTTACCAGTAACTCTAATCTGCTTTTGATTGGTATAGTAATTATAGATATTATTTCGTTTAGGGTCAGAATTAGAGGCTCAGATGCAAGCATATTATGTCCAAATGAGGGCGCCGTACTTATAGTCTGATGTTAGTGCCCCTTTATTAAGCTGTCCTTTCATTTCTGTAAAAGATTATAATCAAAGCAAATTCAAGAAAGTGGAAACAGTATGATATCCTAATTTCTGGTCATGAAAACAAAATATTCTAGATCAGTCTCGTTCTTAAAGAACCTATAGGCCCACGTACGATATGATTTAAATAGATTAGTATGCCCTCCTGTATTCCAGATATTTTTAATGCATGTGTCTAGGGTTGGTTATAAGAAATGATAAATACTATAAAATGGTAACAAACTTGTCTTACATGTTCATGTGAAACATGGGATATACGTTAGTCATTGTTTACCACCGTGGTGAATGACTTTTACAACTGTATTAAAATATTAACTGGAATGCAGAATGCACTTGGATCCCGCGCATCTACAAGCTATATGCTCAAAGCAGAGTCCTTCCCAGTAATATTTATCTTATACAACTTGTCATTAGTGTTTCTGTAATTTTTTTAAAATAATTATCGAATAGTACCGGTACTGGTTTACCATAACTATTCTGCTGTGGAGAAACAAATTGAATTGAATTACAATGATGAAGATATTACGGTTTTCAAAATGGGAGGAAAACCCCAGGAGAAACCTCACGACACGGTGATGAAGTGAACCTATTACGACACTTACAGTAAGTAGAATATCAGAAAGATGTTAACATTACTTTGGCATGGAGTAAGATACATTCTGCTGTGGGTTAACTGCTAGCGCAGCATATTCTATTGCTAATGTGCCGAGGCGGCATGCAGGTTGTTTTTCTGCTTACTAACCTGCTTAATAACATTACTTTGGCATGAAGTAAGATATACTTTTGTATCAGGCACGGAGGACGTAGCAGTCAGACATTTAAACTGCTGTTGTACTGTGTCCTCCTTAGTTAGTGACCATGCCTGCAAATAGAGGTGCAACAATCATCCGTAACATTAACTTACACTCTATTACAAGTAACTTGAAAGCCATAGACCAGGACATTTATATCTCCATGATACATGTAGTTTCTCTAGTTTCATTTCCGTTTCTAAATCTTTGGACATTTCCCCGAGCACACCCGTCCTGACCCAGACTTGGGTCAGGTCCGGCATTATGCAAGGCATGGGAGTAAGCTGGCACCAGTTGTGGCAATCGCCGAGCGGTCTAGAGCACTTGACTGCAGAGTCTGGGGTACTGGGTTCAAATCCTGGTCGTGACACTTGTGCCCTTTGTCAAGGCACTTAACCATACTTGCTCTCCCCTTCAGATGGGACGTGAAGCTGTAGGTTTTGTGTGACATGCACATTGTACTCATCTTGAAAGAGAGCAGTATTTCTGGCAGTCCGCACCCCAATGGTGCTAGTGGATGTAAATAGTAATAATAGTCATCAGTTCTATCTTCGATGGGTTTCTTCGGGCTTACGGGGCTACAGGGATTAAGTTTACTTTCAAAGAATCCTTAGTTTCAATACCAACAATTGTTTTTGAAATAATAATAATATCACCATATTTGGCCAGTGCCACATAAAGCCAAAACCCGCTTTGCCAAGCATTTTGTGCATGGTACGACTCTATATGCTGTAATATCCTGATGACCTTTGACCAATGAGTAGTTACCTGGTCCTTGTCCTGATTCTTGCATGGTATAATTGAAGGAGCCCACGTAGTCCCGGCTGTTCTGGGGGCCGAGTCCAGGCACAGCTCTCCTTGCTGTAACTTGCCATATTGCACATTCTCAGACTTAGGGATCCTGTTCAGGTGAAATGAAAGTACCGGCCAAAAGTTTGAGTACACTTGTTGAAAACTTGTTTGTTTTGAATTGATGGTAAGTTTCAATATGTGACCTGTCACCACAAAACCAGGATAAGTTATTTTTCAATATGACTATTATAAGTCAACATTTTAAGAGTAATCAATTTCGTGATTTTACATTATTTCAGAACGTCAATCTTCTACTCTAGCATTGCCTAAATTTATATTATCATAATAAGATCGGAAAAGGTAATTTTATGGAAATGAAGATACATTTTCCTCAGTGTATTGCACTATTGGGTGTATTTTCTTTGAAGTCTGTTTTCTCGTAATTATAATTTTTACTTCATGGTGGACCTCATATCGTTCCCACTTTCTGTTGTGTATACTGACTATAAGACCCCCCCATTATAGAAAGGTATATTTCTACTGAATTAAAAAATACCAACATCTGAATTTTCTTAATGTGTGACTTTATCCTAGTTTTGTGGTGACAGGTCACATTTAGGAAAAGTTATGCCACATTATTAAATATTTTCCATCTCGTGCGGGATCGTTCAGCCTGCATCCGACATGTACACTGTACTACACACCTTGTTTAGTGCGCATATTGATCATGTTAGGATATCGCTCTATCATGTACACACATCCACGTACTTGCATTTACATTTCGGCACTACACACGTACACTCATTTAGCCCGAATCCCCACATAAAGTTTCATCTCGACTTGATGGAAATTGTAGGAGTATTTTAGCCACAAACAAACAGACGAAAAAACAAGCAATTATAATATGATCAGGGCTATTCCATTAGTTTGGAATGGGGACCACTTCGTGAAATGGATCTCAAATGAGGGGCCTGATATTGGAATAATCACAATAAGATACAGTAAAGTACAGTAAATAGGTAGCCTACAAAGGGCCAATACAAATTACCTCGCGTGCCTAGACCCGGCCCCCAGCCTGCCAATGGAATAGCCCTGATGAAAGACATACTGACCTGAGTTCTGGGTAGACATTTTCTAGATACCATTTAAATGATTTACAGTTTAGTTTCTCCCTGAGTTCTCTCCTGCTGTCCACACTGAAAATCAGTATCAGAACAATAGCGTGGTCAATAAACCCTATTGAATAGTGACCATTCTGCAGCCCGCAGTAAAATGTCAGTGTGATGCAATAGACTTTACAGTATAGACGATCACTCAGGCAAGCAAATAACAAACCGAGAAATGAACAAATGTACGAATTTAAAACAAAAACAGTATCCCACACATTCAGACAAGCAGACAGACAAACAGGAAACTGAGTACCCTGCACAAAAAACAAACAATTGAGCAAAATAAGGCTTACTTTCCAAATGCTCTTCCCCTAGCCGAGGGTCTAGCATTGTAAAAGTACTGTTTATATTCATCCATCCACACTTCCGCAGTCCGTCTAGTATTCCTGTTGTCACAATAGGAAACAAATGATTTCCACAATGTGTGCCTGTACGTGATCTGTAGCCACCCTGGTATTTCGTTCTAGCATGAGCTGATACGGATAGAGATTTATGACATAAAGGTGGAAGAATCTCTAGTAGAGGTCTTCCCTGAGACTTCACACATTTAATGAGGTTACAGTCCCATAGAAGTGAAGAGAGATTAATACAATAGGAAGTACAGTACGGGCCAAAAGTTTGAGTACACCTGTTGAAAGCTTGTTTTGGATGAACTCGACAGAAAAGTTAAAGCAAAGCAGCCAACTTCAGTTGAACATCTCTGGCAACTGCTGCAGGAGGCCTGGCAGAACATATTAAATGAAACTTACTGGGCATAGTGCTGTAAAATGTTACACATACACTTTACAGCAGGAGGTACAGGTACAAGACCATTATTAGTCATTAAACAGAGTTGAGCTCTGTTAAATAAACAGTGATTTCCATTCAAAATAAAGATATCGGACACATTAAGAACAGTTTGATCAGCTGTTTAAGTAACTCAGTCTAAAAACAGCAAAGGTGGGGTGATGTTGAACCATGTTTTATTCTTCTTACGAACGATGAACTTGGGCAGTTATAAAACAAATATCGACCGCTTTCCGCTTGGCTTTCCCTGCTTCGAGACTCTTGACAAATGAAAGCTTGTGCTTCTCAAAAGAGCTGCAGCAAGCTTTGTAAATAAGAATTTGAAGCTTAGATTTTTCTTTGAGTATGTTGCTACTTTAATTGGCTTCGACTACTAATATCTAAATTCACTGATCTATCTTTGCAGAATGTTGCTATTGACCATTCCATTTGGGTAAGCCTTTTCATAGCAACCTCCAGTAGCAGGAAGTCTGGTACCATGTATACCGGTAGTAGTTGGATACATTGGATGTCACATAACTATGGAATGGTTTGCTCCAACAGTCGCGAATCCAGGGGGAGGGGGTCCCTGACTGCCGACCATAACCTTTCATTAGCTGTAAAGGGACAGCCCCCCCCCCACCCATAGAAGTGGTAACAATTTGATTGGACCCCACCCCCCTTTCAAAAATCCTGGATCCGCCCCTGCCCAAACTCATGCCGCAACAACGGGCATGACTGAAATAGTAACTATGGTAATAGGAGGAAACTATTATAATGAAACAATTTCATTATATATTGAAAAATTAAAAGATAAAACAATCAAATGGTATGTAATTTTTAGTTGTAATTTTACAACCGCGATCCAAGCTAGCTGTAGACTGAAGATTTCATTAATGTGAGACGGCAAACTGTCCCCAGTGGACGGAATGACACTCCTGTCATATATCTATTGGATATAGCACGATGATCGATGGCAATGGTACTAGTCCCATGATGTGATCCGACCCAACTAGCCTCATAGTCAGGTCCCAGCATAATAAACAATCTAAATTACAATTAAAGGTTCCCTGAAATATAGAAATTTATGTTTGGCTCTTTGAACATGGACAACTATGCAAATATAAAATGCAAGAGGATTATATTTCAATAAAGCAGACATGCAGCTATTTAAAAGTACCTTATATACGTGTTCGCATTGCCTTCTGGGAAGGTATAAGGATGCTTCTTACGGAATACATGCCCCACTCTACTACATGGTATGATCTCCAGGCTACCCCCACACTGCCACACTCGGAAGGAAATTTCTGTCCAAAATAAAACAATAACGGTAACAGTATTTGTACATGAACCACCCAGTTGCATGGTATGATCTCCAGGCTACACCCTAACTGACTGCTATGCCGGTACTGAGTGTTACAAATCTGTCCAAAATAAAACAACATACAGTACCCGCCAAAGGTTTCAGTACACCTTTTACAGCATTTTATGCCCAGTAAGTTTCATGAGGAAAATCACTTGATATGTTCTGCCAGGCCTCCTGCAGCAGTTGCCAGAGATGTTCAGCTGAAGTTGGCTGCTTTGCTTTAACTTTTCTGTAAAGTTCATCCCAAACAAGGGTTGAACAGGTGTACTTAAACTTTTGGCCGGTACTGTACATGTACATTATTGACCTACTCTGCTACAAGGTGAGATCTCGAGGCCTACCCACATGCACCTGACCAACTTCTCTCGAGGTTGGGTTCTACAGGATAACGTCAAGTGGTGGTACTTTCACCATTAATGAGAATGTATGATTCATATGATAATGTATAGCTTATATAGTGCTGGCATCCATACATCACCATGTTTCACAAGCAGTAATTAAATGGCACCAATCAATGTTTAAATGGTGCTGGTGCAATCTCCAGCCAAATGCAAGAAATACCGGGGCACGCACCTTCTCTGTCATAATAAGTATATCCTGGGATCTTTAACGTGCGTTACACAACCGATTAATAATGTTCGATTTAGGACAGAGCAACTATGGTTAAGTGCTTTGCCCGAGGACGCAAGTGCCACGACCGAGAATTGTGACCCACATTGTGACCTGTCACCACGAAAGAATAAAGTCGCACGTTGTGAAATTTCAGATGCTGGTGTTTTTAAATTCAGTAGAAATATACCTTTTTTTAATGGTATTCAACAGACTGTGTGAAAGACATGAGGTCCACCATGAAGTAAAAATTATAATTACGAGAAAACAGACTTCAAAGAAAAATCACCCAATAATGCAGTGCAGGAAACCTACATTTTTATTAGAGCTAGCTTTTCTGATTATATTATGAAATAATTAACTTTAGAATGTGCTAGAATAGAGGGTCAACATCTGAAATAATGAAATGTTTTAAATCGATCACCCCTTCCTATTTTCACTTTTCATAGCCATACTGAAAAATGGCTTTGTGCGACTTTATCCTGGTGCTGTGGTACCAGACAGGTCACATTTTTCTATATGGAGCACTTACCAAAGTTTTCACCACCCCATATGTTCATCTCCGTGTCATATTTTCCCAGTTGATTAAACCAACTCTTGTCAATGACAAACAGTCCGCCAGCAATCATTGGGGTTCTGGAGAGGGGAACAGAAAAACATCAGTTCCAGCTTAAAATAGCAGACAAAAGAATCGGGTACAAAGATTCATGTTTATCGCGGTAATACTAATTTAAAATCGTCAAGCCTAAAGTTGAGTTCTTTTAAGTTATTTTCGAATAATTTACTTGTATTTTATTTCTTATTAGTATGGTTTTAACTCTTTCACTACCAAATTGTACTTGTGAGAACCAGCTATATGTATGGCTGGTATTTATGCAGTAGGCCTATATTCTTTGTGTTAAATTTAGCTAGTGTTGTAATGGTTAACAAGTACAGCTAGCGTAAATAATGACTAAGGACTGAGGTCTTAAAAATGTCAAGTGCTAATTAATGATTTCAGGGATTTTGACTGACACCAGGATGCATGTGCTGTTTTGGCTTTTTGTTAAAAAATTGCATTGTTTCATGAACCATGCATCACTGACTATGACTATGACTGACAACAAAACTCCTAGTCGCTGCCCAATACACGGTTTTTATAATGTTATGCACATTTTATGTACGTTTGCTTCGCAAAGGTTGCTCTGGACAAATCTAACACTTCACGTCTTTCGGGAGTCGAGACTCGGACACACTTTGGGGTTGCCAGGAGAAAACGTACATAAAATGTGCATACATTATGAAACGGGCGGTGTATTTATATCAAGTATCCATGCCCTGTATTTGTCAAGGACCCCAATAAATATGGAGTGTGGTCCTGCGAATGAAAACTGACACCGAGAAACTTGAGAAGAACACAATTTCACATTCAACACAACATCCTGCCTGCGGGTCTCCCCTTTTTGTTGTTTGTGTAATTTCAGTAGCCTCTCTGTAGAGGGCCTCTACCTTTATTGAATAGAGGGAGAGGGTCGGTCGAGGGCCAGAAATGTCAGGATGAAGAGGTTTATTTGGGACAGCAGAGTTATCCGATATACCGGCTTTGATTTGAACATGCATATAATTTGCAAATGTCGAGTTACATGTGGTCAACCTTTCAAGTATTATTACAAATGAACCATTTCAAGTTTGAATGAGTGTGTGGGTTTATTAAAAAGACTTGAAAGTGCACTTAGAACCAATTGGAAATATAAAGATCAGCTTGCTTGCCTTGTCCTAGAACCATTGGCGAGTACAATCATCTCTACGCTTGCCTTGTCATAGAACCATTGGTGAGTATAATCATCTCTACGCTTGCCTTGTCCTAGAACCATTGGTGAGTATAATCATCTCTACGCTTGCCTTGTCCTAGA
>JAVCKS010018039.1:16158-27228 GCA_032273685.1 Pteraster tesselatus
CAGTGAGTATGCCACACACTATGCTATTGCCAATCAAACAGCCTAATTTGCTCAGAGTATAGGTGACAAATTGCTACACCAAGTTGTCTTATTGAAAACTGGCAGTAACTACAAATAATGATCGTACTTTAAAACCCCAAAGAAAAGAAGAAATTGCAGTTTTTGATTGACCGAGAGTGCTAATTTAAATAATTGGATAGCCTGTACCTTAAAAACGGTAACAGTTTTCAATATATTTGAGGACCATGCATTTTCAGTGTAATCTATACTCCAATGTGTTAGATGCGGGAACGGAACTATTTGCATACCATCTTCATGAAATAGTATTCCAGCAGCTGCCGGGCAGCTGTGTTAACTATCATTTGGCAATGGGACAACTGTGAGGGTTTCATCTGTAGGTGCTAATGATGATTTTAGAGAGCTAGACATGTAAACAACTAGAGAGTGCACTTTGCACTATAGAGATCCTAACTCAACAAATACATGTAAATCAGGTTAGTAATTTGCGGTACAGCTGTTTCAACTATCACTATAGTTGGCAATTAGGCAGAGGTGAAATATACGATTTTAGCAGGTTTGGGGCATAAATGCAAAATGCAAAACACAAAATAAGACTATCAAGTTACAGCAAATTTTATCGTATACCAATCGCAATATATCTATACTGAAACTTGAACTGACAGCTCACTCGTCCAAGGTCACCCTGTCAGTCAAAAGTACTTTGATCACTTTGTCAACCCATCTTGAACCGATTCGAGTATGTGATTTCCTTTGCACAGACTGACCCAGACAGTGATTCATACTTCTGTTTCAGTAATATTATTTATCGTATTACACAATATCCAGGGTAACATATATCCATGGGGAAAGGGAACCGGATCTTTGTATTTCTTCCGATTACAAGATTTTCAAGAAACACCTTTGTCTACATGAGACGCCGGTGAGCGAAGGGTTTTAACGAGGATATAGCAAGTTTACTATAGACAGGTTCAGCTTGGTCTCGAAATATTTGGATATCAGCCAAAGAGAATCACAAGCAAACCAAGTAACTCACAATCAGCCATGTCCATTTGTTGTAATAGCTCCTATTAAATAGTGACCTATTAAAGCTGACTAATACTAAACCTTTTCAAGGTGGAAGCAGTGGCTAGCACAAGCAATAACAACATATATTTGACACTATTATAAACCCTAGGGGCTTTAACATCATTGGAACTATTTCTAGAAAATTGGAAATACACATTTCTTCTATTTCTTAAAAAAAATAAGTTTCCACATGAAAAATCGTCAAAATAATGGGGAAAGTTAAGAAAAAACAAATCTGCCAAAGTAATTATTTCCAGGAGGAATAGAAATAATTTGTTTTCTCTTGTTTCAAAACAAGTTACGTAGATTGTAATTTATTTTGGTTTATTCATAAATCTGATATAATTTAAATTATATTCGCTCCTAAAAATTTCATGTAACATTTACTTTTGGAAAGTACTTGATATGGTTTAGTGTTTACCTCCTGTAAGGTCCGGTGAGGCACCAATGTACTTGAAGGTGTCCATATTGATGACATCAATGATCGGACTCACAACTACAGTGGGGTCCTGAGGTAACGGGTTGAGTGGTTGAGTCAGCAGGTTGAGTTTGAGAAGAATAATAACAAATATTCGTTTATTACTCATAATGGACAATTGTGATAATATTAGTTCCCATCTTATAGTTTGACGTTTTGGAAAAAGACATTTATTTGGATATTGTATCACCTTGGATTACAATTCTACTTGCAAAATGTTTCTCCTGCAAATCTTGCGTGCACTTGATTTGACGCATGCAATAAAATTGATTCAAAAATCCAGTGTAAAAAGAATGCTTGTTTCCATGGAAACTAATGTCTAGCCTATGTGTATGTTTGCATGGTGAATCACTTGTGGACACACAAATTTTGTTTATGTAACATTAGCTTTACTATAAAACCCGAATGATTTGGCCAAAAAAGCTTCCTCCTTGAGAAATGTTTGTACATCTGTACATGTGTATATTGCTAGTTATAATCGAGTATGTTGTTTCACCTCACTCAACTGGACTAGAAACTATTAACAAAACATGTTGATTGCCTACATTGGGACAGAATCTAATGAATTTTATCAAATTCCATAGTACTCATTGTCAATAGTTCTAAGTGGACTGGCAGATACAGGATTTGCACATTGTACTAAGATAATGCCTCAAAAGTCACACACTGTTGTTTTTCATACTTACGACTAATGAAAATCCAATTAAAAAATGCAAGACCATTTTATTTATGATTAAAAAAAACCATAGATGTTTATGTAGATTTTTTATTATAGATGTTTATAAGCTTTAGGCTTACTTATAGAATACCCCGCCACTCCTGTTTTGGTGACTAGCGTGGTACCCTTGTAATTAGAATCATTGTGAAGTGACTTCTAGGTACCAGGATCTTTTTAGAAAAGAGATGTGGTGGCGGGGTATTTTATAGTTACTCCAAGCTTTATATAAAGCTTATGACTTCTATTTGATGATTTTGCAGTACTAACACTAATAGTTAACCATCTTACAGTACTGAAACTAAGAAAAGAAAATCTGAATTATGTGTTAAATGGTTGTGATGCACATTTCTCACACTTCTAACTCTTTCGTCACATATCAAGATCTGCCGGGTGTACGGAATATCATACCGGCCAGGAATATCCTGGCAGTAACACTGTCACCACCAGTGGGACGCAATTACCAAAGCTGTCACAAACGCTACATTTGACTGCTGGAAACATGTAAACCGTTACGGACATCTGTCCTTCAATAACCCATACACATGGAAGTGACAACACTTGAACTTCTGACTGTAAATACTAATATGTGTCAAGTCAAAGTCTGTCCCAGCCAGTGGCTCATGAGGACAGGCGCTTAACTACGTTTCCCATGAAGTGACAGAGTATTACTACCCCTGGATTGGATACTAGTCCGTCGCAGTTTGCCCTCCTATAGCATGCTAGATTCACTAACAATTTACGAGCACCCAATTGTACACCTGGGTAGAGCGGGGCACTTCCAGGTCAAATGTCTTGCCCAAGAAGACCACGTTGCAATCAAACTCCAGACCTCTAGATGGAGAGTCAGATGCGGTTACACCTACACAGCTGTACTGTGCCCCTACTAATACGTGTAGGCCTATACATATGATGTGGGCCCCATCACATTAAATTAGGTAAAGCTGCAAAACATTATATTAAACCCTTTCAATATCATTGGCAATTAACTAAAGTCGACACAAAGAATAGGCATATATAGATACCAGTCAATGTTGCTTACATTGTACACAAATAGCTAGTTCCCATATTCTTGGAACAATTTGGTAATGAAATGCTTAAAGGGCCACTATCATGGACAACGTTTGGTCTGAACTACCCACAATTCTGCAAAGATGGACCATTGTAATATGTGAAAGTAAATAAGCTACTTCTAATTTTCTATTGATTAGTATTAAGTAACCACAAGAAAAATGAAACATTCTGATGAGGGCATCCTAGTTAGCCTGACAATCGTACTGCCCCTTTAAGAATAGCTATTAAAATTCTTTCATCTCTGATATTCTATATTACTTCTCTAACTCTATGATATGGGAACCAAACATGTGATGGCATCAATCACAATCTCAGTTGCTGGCTGTAGATTCTCAATTTACAGTCTTAGCAGTCCATAATGTGCCTATGTCAGTACTGTACCAGGATGAATGATTTTGTTTCTCTCTATAAAACTGGATAAAACAGTTAACTGGTGAGCTAAACAGCTAACTACACACCAGCTGTACGTGGTATTTTCAGTGATCCCTGATGAAACAGCCTAAATTCTTCTTCACGGCAAAATGGCTGCCCTGAAGTTTGTGACATCAGTTCAACTAAACTATGTTTTAGTACAGTTTATGTCAATAATATTCATGTTTCCATCACTGAAACACCCTCTCCAGATATCTATAGCAAACTGTTTCTAATAATGCGAGTAAACACACAAAACAAAACGGTTGGTAATTTACATGTTTGGTAACCTATATACTAACCTTATGTACTCTGTGTAATAATGGAAGGAGCCAGTCTACGTTAGCCTCGCAATGACTGTCAAGAAATGTCAGGATGGAGGCGGTGGCTGAGTCGGCACCACGAACCCTGGATCGTATAAGGCCTGAAACAACACACAATGTTACGGTAATTGTCTAGACAAATATACAAATTGGGAACACGGTGCAGCATTGGGGAAATCTTGACTTGGAAATGCCTTAACTCCAGAACGCAATGCCGTGCCACACACCTCTGTAATAATAAACGTCAAAGTAGAGGTGATGAGCTCCATCCAGCCATGTAGACTATAATCTCAAAATGGACAGTTTTCAAACTGCCATATCTCCAGAAGATAAGACATTTTTTAGCCCATGATGAAAACATTGCAAAAGTGTTGATCACAAATGCACCCCTAATTGTTCCAAAAAATGATTTATCCATGCACCTGGTGCTATCTAGGAACCCATCCTAGAAGCATACGTTGTTCCTTATTTATTTCAGTCCTAGCAAATTGTCATCAAAACAAAGTACATGTGCTGGTATATAACATCTTACCTATCAATCAAAACAGATTTATTTCAATCTATGACACTTCTTGCTAATTCAGTAAGGCTTTTCGATAAAAAAATATCAAGTTCTCAATCGATACAGGTAATATGCGATCGGCTATCTTGAACGACAATTTGTCTGCATGTTTGGCCTTACACAACCGAGAATATTGTGATGTCATTTGTGATGACATCACAAATGTATAGAGTGCGTATATATGAACTCAAACTCTCCTATATTGTAGCTGATGCTTTATAATAAATGCATTGAGATTCGTTTAAGCACTGTTGAACATCAGACCAATTATAACTTATAGTAGGTGTATACACAATTATGTATTAATTATTGACTGTCAGTTGAAGGTCATGCAGAACTAAATAGTGTTTGGCTTCTCTCACCTTGCAGCTTTGACTGTTCAAAAATGTACCTTTCAAAATTGTAAATTATTTGGTAAAATATTTCAATTTATTAGCCAATATTCTTATTGCAATAACAATGCCATTGAAAAAACTGGTAAACATGAGGTGATGCTTGATGAAATTCTGTAATTGAATTCTGTGTATATTATACTCAGTATGTATTGCTTTCGTATGCTTCAATTGAAGCTGGTTGACACAGTTTTAAACCCACCACAACGGTCTGCATCTTAGGCTCATACAACCTTAGTTACGCCCATCAGATGGTGCAGCGCTCGCCACATGATTGTATCAGGAAGAAGTTACGGTTTGAGTGGTGGGAGGAAAGCCCCAGAACTAGGGAAAACCCACGAGGTTAGGCAGGGACCGAAAACCCAGTTCACATGCAATTGGCACCAGCGAGGTTTGAACCCGGGACCTACAGAGGTGAAGGCGAGGAAAGTAACCACTGCGCCACCTAACCCCCCAGTATGTATGACAATGACCAGTTTCTTGAAAGCTGTTGGTGGGGATTGAACCCACGACTTCTTGCTATCTAGTGCAGACATCTTAACCACTCAATCAGCAAGCACGCCCGCTGGTTAGTGGCTGGTGTTTTACTTTTTGCTATCTAGCCGCAGGTACACCAGGATGTATTAGATATTTGTGACGCAGTATGTCAAAACCAGGCACAATTGGGCAAGAAATTATTTTTTAGTTATTGGTATATGAGTAAAATATAGTCCATGTGCTTTTCAATGCCGCTTCTGGTATTTAAATCGGACTTTCAAAAGAAAAGATTTGAAGTCAGACTGTCGAGAACAAACCAACGTTTTATAAAATTATAGGTATCTCTAAAAATGTTTCAAATAATACTTTATCGATTAAATCCAGCTAGAAATTTTGACAGAACATTTTAAAGATTTGTGGCATCACAATATCCCAAAATCCCCAAATTCAAATAAAATCTCCCCATGACATTTTGCAGTTATTCCTCGTTCCGATAGCTCTGCCCAATTCCGCCCGGTTTTGACATACCGCGTCACATTTTCCTGCACCAAGATCGAGAGCTATACTTGTACATAGTCAAACATTTCGACACACTGGCAATTTAGTGTGGTTTTCTAGTAGGCCCTAACCAACAATGATAAAAATACGACAATGCACTGTACATTCACAACTGTGACCTGTCAAAATCCGGACAAAGTTGAATTTTTAAAAATTAGTTTTGAATTCTTGAGAATCTCAGGTTTAAATTGATATGGAGTCATACATTCATAAATAACGAGACTCAATATATTGGGGGCAATATCAGTGATATCATTTTCAACAGACTCTCTTTGTGTACTTTTTTCTTTCATTTCTAGACAGACCTTGTTGAAATTTGCAATAAAAGGCACATTTGTTTGCTAATAATATTGAACTTAAACCTTAAAAGATTTCAGAAGTATATTGATAAAATGCAACAGAAAAAAAACCTGTTTAATAATAACTTTGTCTGATTGTTGATAGAACAGGCCAGAGTTTTTATGCACTCACATGTATGACACTATATGAACATGCCAAATAATGTGTTGATGGATGAGTAGTGGCCTAGAGAATCAGAAGACACTGATTAAAATCCCACTGACTAGATTTGGTCTTGTGATGGTTACATAAAAAAAACAATGCAGTAAAATCGCGATAAGTCAATTTATCCCGAAGTAGTACTATATTCCCGGTAAAAGAATAGAGTATTATGTACATTACTACTCTTGTACCTCCGCTTAACTCAAACTTTTGTTCGCCAATCCAAAATAAATGACTGCCAAAGCAGTCACAGAAAGAACTCCGTAAAGAATAAGTCAATAACGCCCAACGCGTTCATCTTTTCATTGTGTCTAAAACCTGAATGATTAGCACAAACACCTGCAGGTAATTTACTTTGACACTGTAAGTGTTCAGAGTGCACCATGTGATTTATTCTGGTTTGGCAGCTTTAAGATCCCAAGACCATCTGTCGGTACTAGCAGAGACCAACTGTCACCACAAACATTTATTGAGAAATAATAAAATAGTTTGCTATCTAACCTTCCCTGCGATGGTTGCGTAGTACTTTCACCTTGGCTATCTGACTAAGTAGCTGGGCATCATCCGCTGTAGAGAAGAAGGTAGGGAAGAAGACAAGGTTCGATGAACGTTTTTAGCCCATAAAACGAGACAGTAGGCCTATATAACATTATATTTGCAAAGAACTCCTGGAACCATTATGCAGAAATTCCTATTTATATCATGTGCCTCCTTATGGGAATTTGGTTGATGCAGTTTAGGTTCAATAAAGTGGTATAATGTTTTCTCATCGCGGTGTTGTGTTAATTACTACACCAAATTTGACACTATATTCCTGGGGTCTAGTATTTATAACATCCCTTTAAGTACATGACTAATTAAATAAACGTAACGGCTTGATGTTGACGTAACCAAGCAACCACATGAAGCTCTCAACATTACTCGCCATCTTATGAACAACCTCCCCAGTCCAACCCAGTATTTAATGAGCTTATGGACCTGAGAAATTGCCTGCGAGAGTTCTCTCTTAAGGAATTTGCTAACGAGCTCGGTATTTCCATTACAGATATCATAAATACATCCCCCCACAAATATTGTTCCAGGTCAGCGGAAACAAGCTAACCGGCATTTTTTCCCAAGCTATCTCCACATATTTTAGATAAAATTCTCTCCTACCCTGTTATTATTCCCAAAAAAATGAGGTTTTGTTTGTAAGAGGGTTACTGAACTCAACATAATGTAGACAACAGACAATTTGGTAACGAGTGAGGAATGTCCGCTATACCCACCACTGCCTTTTTGATGTTTACCATAGTTTTATTTTTTGGGTGCTTCTGTTTCCAATAACTTTAGCACTCTTGACATGGTGATTTATGAAATGGATAAAAACCTTCTGGGCCTGGAAGTGGTCCTGGCTGTTGGGTAGCGCATTGCTTATAAAGTGGTCATCAACAAATAGCTGATATTTTTTTCATTATTTATTTATTCACCACATCCAACAGCGGAAGGACCGCCAATTACAGGAATGTGATCATTTTATTATTTTACTATTATTACTATTTATACATCCAATTGCAGAAATACCGGGGCATGCCCCTTCTCTTTCACGATAGGTTTTCTGGATTCTTTAACGTGCATGTCACACGGACCCTACGGCTTCACATCCCATTTGAAGGATGGAGCAAGTATGGTTAAGTGCCTTGCCCAAGGACACAAGTGTCACGACCAGGATTTGAACCCAGTACCCCAGACTCTGCAGTCCAGTGCACTGATATAAACAAACCCTCCCTGATTTGCAACCCTCTGACTGGCAAGCCCTCTCTGGGGGTGCACTTTAAGGCACCAAACTTAGCCCAGTATTTATTCCTGTTTCAAATGGGATGCAGAGATTGTTAGCATAGTTGATAAAGCTAACAGAAAACTCTTTACATTAAAGGGAAAAAAGCGGCAGGGCAAGACTTTGCACTGGATTTCTCATCTTCAATGACAACGCTAGGAAACCCAAAAGAAAGAGCAGGCAAAGCAAGAATTTCTGCTGGGTTTTTCATTTTCTATTCCATGACTGAGAAACCCCCCCCCAAAAAAAAAAAACCACCTACACGCCTGTGTATTTTATAGTGTTATAATCATCTTCCTCTACAGTCTACCTTTAAAAGAGAGATACATGTAACATGTATTTCCAACAGGGAAGTGTTTTCAGTTTAGAGCCATCATCCCATTCTATGACAGATGATTGATTATGGAACATATTATGCACAGACGTTGAGAGGGAAACCAACAGAACCTCACACATTAATCAGAAAATTAATTCGCTATCTGTCACCAAGAAATGAGTAGTCACACCATAATTGTTATTCAGCACGACTAGGCAACATTCAGTCTTGAACATTTTACCTGATAATGTTTCTGATGTTAAACCCGCACACATATATACAGGGTGTATGCAGTCTACAAGTTTATACAGATTGTTGCAGATTTAACGGTTTACTAAAACAAAAATGTATGTTCGAGCCTTGAAATGTTTTACACAATATAAAATCGATGTCATTTTCTAAGGAGATTTCTGTAAGGAGATTTCTAAGCATGTATTTGCTTGTTTTTAAAAGTCCTTTGCGTCTCCCTTTGCCCCACAATAGACATTGTATGTGTTGCATAGTAGTGTATTCTTGCAATGACATATAGAAGTGTATTCTTGCAATGACGTAGTAGAGTATTCTTGCAATGACGTAGTACAGTATTCTTGCAATGACGTAGTAGAGTATTCTTGCAATGATGTAGTAGTGTAATTCTTGCAATGACGTAGTAGAGTATTCTTGCAATGATGTAGTAGTGTATTCTTGCAATGACGTAGTAGTGTATTCTTGCAATGACGTATAGAAGTGTATTCTCGCAACAAAATATGGCTCTGAATCATTGTCTTTGTGAAAACAATATGGTAGCAAAGGGATTCAAAGTAAACTTTAAGTAAAGTGTGACAGTTTTGTCACACTTAGACCAAAATATCACCAAATTCCTCATCATAAAATTAAATGCTTAGAAGCTCAAACATTCTGTGGCGCTTACAGGTACACATGTCCATATTCTGACTCAATTTCGACTGTATGAAGGTGAATATAAATTCCCTGTTCAAAACACTTCCTAGAGATCCTCAAATGATCACAGGAAATAATTCATTACTGCCAGTAAAGCCATTTAAATGTGGCTGTTTGCACGCTACAATGTGCTTCAGGTAGAAACATAACTTCCCAGGACTGTGTATGCCTGTGTACTTGATTGAGAAGTTGTATAACCAAGCAAGATACCAAGCAATTTACCATTTTCTGCTTTCCTGTTTTATTCCCAATGTTATATTTTTAGAAAGTGGTCCAAAACTACCGCGTGCCTGCCACCGGTCACCCTAGCAAGTTTCAGCCCGATCAAAGGGAAACTAAAAGAGGAGTTATTTATATTATATTATAACAAAATTAAGCAGAATTATATAGCATAGATGATTTACAGACCCGTGAGGTAGGCTATAGCTGTAGGATAGGAACAGCTACTAAAGTGACCAGTCTTGTTTATGTTTCTCACACATTCTGTTTGATTTACAACTAAAGTCTAGAAAAATAAATAAATACCCTATAATTACGAACACTAAATCAAGATTGGGCAACTATGCATAATCGTGCACAATCCAGATTAAACTTCCAAGTATTTTTGGTTCAGTAGAAAAGTAGAACTACAATCTAGTAGAGTCTCCATATTCAACCATAAAACTGACAGAAACTACATGTATAACAACTTTCTAATAAGTTATTCCTGGACCTGTATCAGTTCCTGATTCACATCACCATGCATGGAAATCTAAACCTCCCAGGGCTGAACTTTCCACTACATGTCATAATCCTACCGGCGGCCAGACAAGCAAATTTCAACTCTATTTTATAAACCTTAATACAAGTATGCATTTATTCATTTCACCAGATATACAACTGCCAGCCAATACAGCAAACAGAAACATTTCTGGCATACCTAAACAGCTTATAGCTGAATGGAAGCCACCGATATATTTGACTAAGCTGCACTTTTACTTAGGTACAACAGGATACAACTCAATAAAAGAAGGATTTTCATTTTTGTTGCTAGCGGCTACTCGATGATTATTGGATTATCCTGCCTTTCATTGCTAAGATAGAAGTTGGAGTAAATAAACTCAATTCAGAGAGGTTATTTTGAGCGTAAAATATACAGATGAATTAATTGCAGATCTGTTCAGTAGGCTTTTTAGAGTTGAATTTGTTGTGAATAAATCATACTGAGGTACATGTGCCTAGTATCACAGTCATTGCAAAGTAATGTACTGTACGTAATGATAGCTACTTAGCTAGGAATTAGTAGTAGGAGCTACAATGATGTTCTCAACTCAAGAAGTAAAATGTACCAGGGGCAACCCTAGCTTTTTACTACGAAAGGAAAAGGTTAATATTTCCAAGGGGCTTGCATCTCGGAAGGCATGTTGAAACAAATTTAGGAAC
>JAVCKS010018040.1:0-14482 GCA_032273685.1 Pteraster tesselatus
CAGCGATATTAATTACAAGGGTACCACACTAGTCACCAAATAAGGAGTTGCGGGGTATTCGACAATTGAGCTGGAATAAGCCTATAGGCCTAGTTGGAGAAGATGGTAAATACTAAAATAGTATTTGTAGGCTAATTGTAAAAATAAAGCCGGGTTTTACCTGTTTTTGGTGGATACCTGTATGCAGAAGTCGCATTTGGATCAAGTTCTTGCACGTTGGACCGTTGTGTACTAAATAATGCCCCCATTTTGATGTAGTCCTGTTGTCACTTTACAAAGAAATCGGACAAATTATGAATTCTCTTTTTACAAGTAGGGGGCCTACGTAGTTTACTTAGGCCTTTAGCTTAGTGATAATACATACAAGATGGCGCATATCTATTGCATATTGAGCATCGATCGAAACAGTCGTCGTAAAAAGATCAATATTAGAGGGCGCTTGTTATCAACACCATACGATTACGTTTTCTTGTTTCGCGACTAAAGACGTACATGGTTCGGTTACATAAATATCTGCCTTTTTTCACATAGAGGTGTGGAGAATATTCCCCGGTCAAATATATAATCCTGCTTCCCCCCACTCTTTACACTCTTTCGTGTACTCTATTGTAGTCTTTGTAAAGTTTGTTTCTTTCTTCATGGTCACCAGCCGCCATCGTGATGGCCAAACAGCATTATTTGGCAAAATACTGACCGGTGTCAAAATGTATTATGGCTGGGAACAATCATTCATTTTGACACGAATATCCAATGGATGAATTTTTCTTTTCAGAAAAGCCCACCGAATAATTGTAATTTAAAACTGGTATAAAAATAGAGTACATTATAATGTAATAATACATTCTTAACCCGCATTTATTTTTCACCTTTATTCGTTTAATGCTCCTAGTGGTTACGTAGTGATTTGTTTTCCCACCACAAAACTTAAACAAAAACATACAATGAATAATATATGAAGTACATAATGACTCACACCTCATGTGATCATCATTGTAAGTGTTCTACGAAAAATCCATATAATTTATGTGATGACACATAAAGGGCCCAAATTACGGTGGGATGCCACGAATCAACAAAACCAAAAATAAGAAATCTAGAAGAAATAAATGCAGGATAAAAAGTGACACGAACCAAATTGTCTGGCGGGTTAGCTTTCTAGACAAGTATTTTTATTTCATTTTTTCCCCAGAAGACCAGTGAAACTGCAGGTTTTTGGCAAAGTGCCCGTGTTGTCGACTACAAGTATTTATCGGCAACTATTTAAATCGGCTTTATGAATATTTATACAGATCGCGACCTTGCAGCCCTGCTGCGGTCTTAGCCGGTATTTTTTGTTTACAAAATACTATCCCAAAAGGTCGCCTTACCTCGAATAGAAGATTGTGTTACTAACGTAACTAAATAGAGAAATGTGTCTATATGATTTTTTTATTTTATTTTACTTATTGTAACACACTAAATTTTAACACTGAGTACGAATTACCATGGTTTATACGTACGTTGGTTATGTTAACGGTTTAAATATTTCAAAACAGGGTTCGAGAATTACGTAGAATGGTGGACGGGAAAATGTAGTCCATTCTACCATTCTACGTATTGATTATTACAAAAAGCGGAAATATATATTTGCATGGCCAAAATCATAACAAAACAGGATTCAATCAATAAACGAGAACCTCCCCGTGAAAAACATGGTGCAATCCACGTCATCCTCGAGCGCGGACCAATCAGATTAGCCACTCCCAGTCTCTGACGTCATGTGTCAATAAACCCCGCCGTCGTCGTCTATTCTCTCTGATCTATACTCGCCTAACGCTCGCTCTACCTCATTTTCCCCTTACGTCGGAGCGATGAATGCCCCAAAAATCTCGCCAAAAATGGATACTCTGAAAGAATCTGTGATGATAAGTCAGTTCGTAATGGCGGCCGGATGTGCGGAGGAGACTGCCAGGCAGTTGCTACAAAGGGCACATTGGGAATTCGAGGTAGGAATGGCAACGAAATTTTCTTTTTGTATTTAATTCCAAGAGGGTTGTTGTTTATGTGGAGGCTTAGGCACCGCGAACACGCACGAGCTGAGTGTGTGCACATTTGCTCATAGGCCAGGGTCAAATGACGGTCATCTGTATTGTTAAAGGTCTGCACAGAAGCCTGTTCGATCAAAATTTCGTTTTCTTTTCTTTATATTTACAGATAGCCCTAAGTATATTCTTCCAAGAAGCGCCAATACCAAATTGCCATTACAGACAAGGGGCTAGTCATTCAGTAAGTAAAGATTTCATTTAGGCTCTCACTGTTGTTTATAGCCTAGGGCCTCTATCCTATTAAATTGTGTGCTCAATTGTTGTGTAAAAAAAACCTGGTTTTTTTTCACTTTGTTTAGTGAACTGTGATGCATACATAAATAGTGGCACATTGCATTTGCGGGCTGATGAAAAGGCATTGAGTGTGTGATCATACAAACACAAATTCTAAAAAGAATTCTAAGAAATAAGATTTCGCAATTTTCTTTGTGCTTAAATTTAAAGGTACATGCACCAGCTAACACACCAGCAACACCACCGAATTTCCCGGATGTACTGATGGATCTTTCCAAGTTAGGAACTACGGATAAATACCATGCAGGGTCTCCAACTTGTATGACATCAGCGCCCGGTCCCAGGCAGCCACCTGTACACATCATCACCCAGTACGGACATAGTAATAATAACCAGAAACAAATGGAAGTCGAACCACAGAGGTGAGACCTGCCTTAAAAACGAGAAATGAAAAACCAAAAAAACAACTTGGCCATCGGGGGAAATCACTCAAACGATAAGTTACCTGGTTTTAAAAGTAGAAAAAAAATAAGTTCAAAAATACTTCTCTCTTCAAAATATGGAAGAAAAGACTTATCTTCAAAAGGATGATCTTTTACAAATGTATCTGTGCAGCTGTGGATGTTTTATTGGATACAAGGACAACATTGGAATATTAAAAAGAAAATCCAGGTAGATGGAACTGGCAGACTGATGGCGTATCATGTAAGGAGTTACCTCAAGAGTTTATTAGGTACAACTTAGTATTGATTATTATCAGTAAAATTATAATTTTTGTAATATGTCTGACTTGTTATTTTAGTTTTAGCATTTTTGTGGACAACTCGATGAGCTTACACTGTCACAGTTTTTAAAAAGTAAAAGGCACAATTTAAAAAACAGCTGTTTTTTCTAGTTGTTTTTTTTTTTGGGGGGGGGAGGCTGTTGAATCAATGCATTGGCTTGTTTTATCAGTAATCTTTTTCCAAATCCCCCACCAAATTCGAAGAGAAAACCAAATGTTGTAATCATCCATTATGATTTAAGGTTATTAATCGTGGTGATACAAAAAAAAACCTGACTTATCCTTTGCCTCAGGATGTTATGGTTGACTACATCATGAGACATAGGTTGAGTTTATTATCATCACATACTGTAGTAAAGAGGTACATACGTGACATCTGTTAAAATGGGAATTTTGCCAGATGGAAATTTGCCAGAAGCACAGCTCTTTTGCATTGTTGCTCTCCACACTTCAATCTACCAGCAGTCCCTTATTTTACACCCATGTCTAGACACTACTCCTGGTTTAAATGGATGTGCTAACATTCAATGTGTACATTCAATGGTCTATTCAATGTTTACACTTAAATTGAAACCCCAGGGAGAGAGGGGGAAAGCCCAAGCATTGTTCTGTTAAAGCCTTTTGAGTTTTTTTGTGACTGTGTGCAAAATGTTGTTCAGTGCTAGTCAAGAAATATTTTGCTTTCTTTCCAGTGCCATTGATAACAGCAGTTTAAAGTAAAACAACTTCACTTGGTAAATTATGTTATGTACATCTATAAGTTTAACAATTCCTTTTTTTATTTTCATACATGAAAAAGAGAAAACAATTTTGTGTATGCATGTTGACTCAAATTACGAGAATGACAGAAAAATAAGGTTGCCATAGATAATTGGAGTGCTGGTGCATTGCTAGTTTTATCATTGAAACATCGAGGCTCCAAAAATTGTCTGAGGGGTATTGGAGTCATCTGCACGATCTGTGATTCAATTTCAGCCAACTTTATTTTCCTGATATTGATCACAAAAATATTCCTTTCCCAAATAATATACTTTTTTATACGGATTTTTAATATCTACTTGTTAAAGAATTCAACCCAACACCGAAGATTTGATGGATACTCTACTGTTAGTTCTCTGATTGGTTTCTCCTAATTAAATTAATATTTTTTTAATAAACTAATAACTACCAAATTGTCTGTATGACCCAGACAAGGACAGAATAATCTAATTTAAGTATGATCATAATGTCTAAGTCTGCGGATTGGGCAAACTGTGTTGTAGTTATCTCCCTGTGTTGTAGAAAATTATCTCCCCGTAAAAAGTTGCAGAAGCAAAATTTAATACATTGATTTGTTACCCCCCACCTGCACTTATGGTTAACATATCACACTTCATTTCACTTTTCATTGATTTCTGTTCATACACACGTATGTACACGCAACATCTCAATACTTGTTGAACTCGGCATGTAAACGTGTATTTCTTTGTGAAGGCATTTTATTAAGGTTTTGTTGTTTTGTAAATTAACTGCGGCATGTCTCCACTTTTTAAGTTGGTGATTTTTTGTTAGTAGTTTTATCCCCCGTATCACTAAAGAAAACTCATGTTTTTCCTAGCCATCCACTCCAATTTTTAATGAGCCAATAAACCTTCGGTAAAGGAGGTGTATTTTTTTATGAATCTTAAAAGACGAATAGTTGGTCACGGTGTGTAGTAATATTGTTTGTGCAATTTTAGCTGTCATTGTGTGTTAACCTATGGTATAGACATTTCGCTCAGTAAACCTACTACTCAAACTATTACCAGTGAAAGTGATATAGTTTGCTGGTACAAAATAAACTATTTGCTGATTTTGTGAACATTGCACACTGTTAACAGCCACGAATATCGTTGGCAAAAAGCCAAACAAAAATGCCAAAGCTGTGTTTGCTTTGGACTTACTTTGGGACAACCCGCCGAGATGATGTACTTTCCCCCTTTTTTTAAGATGAAAAAAGGTTTCTAGAATTGAAAACTTCAAATTAGTAATCCCATTATTTATACTATTATAACATTAAGAATTGGTGACTTCATCTGTAAATAAAAAAAAAATTCCGCTCAATTTGACAACAGACAAAATATGCATTCAAAAACTCAGACAAATATTGGAAGTAAACTAGCACTGTTTAAAGCATCCAAGATTCATAGTATTAATTCATAACCTGGTGATGGCAAACAAAATCTTTTGCATTAGGCGGACAATATACTACATGTTTGACTGCTATTTTGTTTGGAGGATTGTAATTACAGACCAAGAGCAGTTATGATGACATGACCTGTACTTGGAATATATATCATTATCAGAAAGTCACTGTACTTAAAATTTATTCCGGAGTCTTGAGTTATTGGTTTTTAGTTATTGGTTAGTATTAAGTATAAACAACAACAGGGCAAAGCAATGGCTTCAATTACTTAGTAATTACATGGTGGTAATTACGTAAGCATTGGAAATGGATGAATTCTTTTTTTTACAGTTTTTTTGTGCATTTATAAATATTTGTTCTGCTAGAAATGGTGGTTTTTGGGGGAGTGTAACAAAAGATACTGACGTTTGGCAGTTGAATGGCTGTTTTTTGCTCAAAATGATCTTCTTGTGCTACGTCTATTAATTAGTGAATTATGACATTTATGTAGTGGAGCCCACTAATTGTTTGGAAATTGCAGATTTAAGGATCTTTTAAAGCCGTGGCTCATTTCTAAATTCTATAACTTGTTATGTAGAGTTTAAAAAAATAGAATGGTTCATTTTTTTTTACTTGTGAAAGTAAAACAACTATTTGTTTGTGTATGTAAAACAAAAACTACCTCTGCAGTGTTGTTACCTGATCTTTGATTTATCTCATAGATCAGTAGTACTACTCGGTCGCATTATATACAAATTCTTAACTGTGAGAGTACATTTTGGATCGGAACTAGACCCAGGAACAAATGTCTTAAGAAATAAACTACTCTGGCGGTAGGCCTACTATGCACTCACTCATACATGTGTTATCATCTACATGTTTGGTACATAATTTAAAAACAAGTAATATTTTACATATTAATAATTGCGAGTGGATTTTGTACGTGTAGAAATACCTTCCCAGTGCCACCAGAATCAGCTCAGAGGATTGTGTGACTTTCCTGTTTTGTTTATGTTCAGTGATAAATTGTACAAAGATGGCAATTTCGCCAAAACAGAATAGAAATGAACTGTTGGTTTATCCTAGCTGTAAAACACTTGTCTCACTTGCTTGCATTGCTATGTTCGTTTCTTTGGAACAGTCTTAAAGCCATACCATTACAAAACCAAACATCATATAGGTTTGGTAATGTTTAGTTTCAATCTGAATTTCTGAAAGCTTACTGTTAGTACTAATAACTAATCCTCTGAACCTATAAAAGTATTTCCCTCGAGAAAAGAAACAAAGCATTAGCTAATTTTGATTGCAACGATAAAATCTAACTCAATATGATTGTGTTTCGCTGATTTCTTGAAAAAGTGATCACGGAATTCGATGACATCTTCACAGGGTAAGTTTCCCCAAAACCAATCCAAGATCATACCATAAATCCGTAGTAGTAGTAATTTGGACTCATTATAACTGGCTTTATAATAGAAAATGTACATAAAAAATGTAACTTGTTTTGTAATACATGTATGGGAATTTGAAACTTCCATATACTTTACATTGCTTGAACTCTTGTATACTTGTTGGTGTATAAGGTAAAAAAAATAATCAAAATAATAGGTTTATATACGTGTAATTTAATGTCTGTATATAAATAATAAACAGTGAAAATTCAACTTGGTCATTTGCCTATAACAGTACGTTTGTCTTTTATGTAGTATTTGGCTTTCAGGTAAAACCATTTTCCCTGTTTGTTTATCAGTTTATGGGGATACATGCATTGGGACCAAAGTACAAGCCCTGGTTTGCTTAAAGATGTACTGTGCGATTTCAGATTCATTATCACCATGAGAAACAATTTTAAATGTTTAATTTGGTAGGATTTTCCGTGATTGGTGTGGTCAAAATGACTTATTAGCTGGTGGCAAAAATAATTTTCTAAAAGAAAATACATGTACTTGTAACTATCCATATTATAACTGTCCATGATGGAATTGATGCGCCATATAACATTTTAAAACAGAAGGAAACCTACAAATGTAAAATATTTTATATTATTTCTCATGGCCAAATCAGACAGTACTGGTACTTCTTTAATGATAATGGTATCAACAGTCCCCCCCCCCCCATTGTATGTAGGCTACCCAAACAGTTGTGTTAAATTTTAATTTAATCCGGTAGCCTATCAATTGCATAATTGGTCCAAAGTTCAACAGAACTGTTATGGTAGTATTTGACGTTTTATGTGTTTTTCTTTGTGAATAAACAAACGCCTAATTATTCCAGCAATCTTTGAACTAGGGTCATGTGGAAAATATACTGTTCAGTTGTTTATGTGTGAACTATATATAAAAATCTACCTGCTTTAACTGGATTTGGTATAAAGGGGGGGGGGGGGGGTTGGTCGCCTTTTCGAACCCCCCCTGGATGCGCCCCCAACCTTTTAATAGAATCATTTGCTTCTCAACAAGAAGTGATAAACATGCCTAGACTAGGTTGAAATGTATTTCACCGCTGAGCTCACGGACTACTTACTATACACGTAGTTCAAAATCATAATATTTCCTATGCAAACTTCATCCCTGCCTTTAAATGACATAAAATACTGGATTGTGTGCAGATTTCTTTATCTGAACTGGCTATTAAAGAAATAAAAATAAACCGCAGCGCTGTCAAGTACAAGTACTCTCAACCATGATCGTTCTTATTAAATATTTTACTTTTAATACTGAAATTTAATCTATATCCGGCCTCAATAAAGCCATCGCCGTCCTGGAAAGGACCAAGAGCCAAGGACACCATTAGCCACGCACCTTATAATGGAAAGATATCGGATGTTTCAGGCTATTCTGTAGGTAGCTGTTCCCGCGCCCTCTGCACAATACAGATATTTATTTGTGAGAAACACGATACCGAACAATTGTTGCTATTTTGAGTTCAAAGATCTAACAATTCAAAAACTATACCGGGCTCTCCTTGAAATAGTACACACCCTCGCACAATACATGCGAATAACAGATATTCCTTTGTGCGAAACATGATACACTGTACCGACTTAAGTTTTTCGCTATTTTGAGTTCAATGATCTAACAATACAAAAACTATACCGGGGAAAATATACCGGGCTCTCCCTGAAAACGAAACAGTACGCGTACATACCCTTTAAAGGGACACGTAATGTTTTTTGTTTTTTTAACAAACACACGTGGAACAAAATATTCCAGCTACGTCGATCACGACGTAGCCTGTTAAGTACAGTTTTAAACCCTCTTTTCAACGATATATATATATAAATTATCACAATCTGTGTCATTTTATGTTTTTCAAAAACAAATGCCACCTTGTGCTTCTGTGTTCTTTTCAAACAAAAACCTAGCGGAATGTTTTTTTTTTGGCATCTACAGTATGATAAATTGCCACCCTGCGGCTCTCTAACCTTTAAATTCTGGAAAAACGTACATGTACATTGGTACATAATGTACATACGTACGTATACCAATCAACACAGTCTGGAAGAAAACTGTATTGTGTAAACAAGGTAGCAGTGGAAGTAATAAACATAATTTAAGATGCCTGGCACGGAATAAAAAAACATCCATAGATGGTTAGATTTTGACGTCAATATGACCATGATATGACTAGTAGGTAGGTAGATATGACATACTGACTAGCAGCAAAATTTTCGTCAAGAAAATACTCTGAACTACATCCGCTAATGATAACAGCAACTCTACCGATTAATTCAAATAACTGGACAATACCTCATGATTTGCGTGCTTTCATACTTGTGTATTTACGTTACGAAATAATGCACTTTCAAAGAAATATCAATTCATGGAAAGGTCACTGCATGTACAGTATATACATTTACATGTATTTACTGTTATTGCATTAGCTGCAGATAAATACATACATGTACATGTACATAAGATATGTACATGTATATTATTACTCTATGGCTGCAGTACTAGGTTGAGAATATTATTTTTCGCAAGTGGGTGGAAAAAATAATTAGTACATTTTACTTGCCGATTTGAAAATCATTATTTAGTCTAATACACCGGTATTTGTTTTATCATTAAACTCACAAGATGCCGCCCTTATTGCAAGTCGGAGAAATAGATACAGTGTCTTTCAATTAAACCCCCCACAACGAATTTCAAGGAAAACAACTCGGATCTACACCCGTCTCATAATGGATTCATCCCAAACAAAACGCCAGAACACCCCGCGCGCTATTTACTACATAACACTACGTATGCATGATGTAAACTGTGCAAAGCGCAAGCGAGGAGGAACTAGAATTAAAGTACGCAATGTGACAAATTGTGGTTACATTGACAAAGACAAGGCAGATACAAAAAACTACACAGATCACGGGTTCACACGGTTGATAGATTACGTACCCTGCCTTCATCTAAAATATTATTTCAAAGGATTGTATTAATTTAGCGGATAGTACTATTCAATCTTAGTTAATAATTTAGCTGGCGAGCAACGATTTTTGTTACTGTGCCGTTTAAGGAAACCTCGCTTTCACCGGGCTTTTACTTACAGCCAAAGTGACTTCATGGTTAGTTGCATGAACGTATGACTAAAAATGTAAACAGAACAGATGAATGCTACAAAGCCATATTTTCTTCCTCCGTTAAGAAAGAGCACAAGTTAAGCTGTCCGGAAACCGCTCTATTTTTATGCGCGAGCCCCATTAAACGCACGAAGCCAAAATAAACATTGGCAGAGAGCCAGACTGGACGATACCATTAAAAAACCGGGGCAAGGTCAATAATATAAACGGTCGAAGACTTTGCTGGGTGTTTTCGCAGAATGTTTTCCTCTTTTCGGGCAGTCGTCTCGGGGTTCTTTTCAGGAATTCAATTACCACTAATCCGCACCTCGGATAAACCTCATCGATTATGAAATCGTAAAAGCGAAATAAAACCCAGACAAACACCAGATATTTAGTTTCAACGCCTCGCATGTTGCTTGTATTTTATACTGTAATGAATGCCCGCGTACACATTCTGCAGGAAATGCGAATTTGCACACAATGCTTTCAAAAGAACATAATAATACGTGAGCACTGAACGCATTATATACAAATATGGTACAACATTAGGCCCGTGTTTTTGCACACGTACACAGGCTAGGCCGGATGTATACTAATGATGTGTTTCGGTATTTATAGTTTTACGCTTGCACAGTTTCTTTGAAAATGTCCACGTACTCCGTTGTGACCTATGATACGTCTATCTATCTGCGCCAGTGTTTATTTTGAGGTCATATATTGTTATGACTGCTCCTCAGGCGGTGGTAGTGGTGGCGGTGGTGGGGGCCAAGGGGAATTGTTAGGGGGTTAAACCATGGTTAAAGCTGTACTGTCCGATTTTACTCTGGGATATAATTTTTAAATTAAATTGATAATTTAGCGCGATTGCCGTTATTACTTATTAGCTTCCAAATTTATATATGGCCCGAAAACTAATACATCCAAGTATTTTCTTGACGAAATGACTTATTAGGTGTGAATTTGTTTGCCCCCTGCAATCATTTGGGTGCTAACCGCCTGTTTCCCTTCGTTTATTTCCCCCCAAATTGATCTTAATTAGACTGAGGAAAATGTAACATTAGGAACCAGTTTGGGAAGACTAGTTTTGAATTTGGCTAAAACTAGTGGTAATTTAGTGATCAAAATGACACATTTACAATTTCTACCTTATCCGTACCAGGCTAAAAGGCTACACTTTATACACACACTGTTTATGCGACTACACTTTCAACTGCAAGTGTAGCCTTTATTCAGAATAAAAAAATGACCAGTGTTGCGAAAGGAAAACAACATTTAAGTTGTATTTTTGTAATTAAAAACAGATTAGATCGAGTTAAAAAAACCTTCTTCCTCAACTGATTTCTAATTTTAGATTTTCTCAGTATAATTCGGTACATTTAGGAGCAATAAACGAAGGGAAACCGGAATAGCACCAAATTGTTTTACAAAATTATTTCTCAAGGTAAAATCTGTCTGAAATCGGACAGTACGTCTTTGATCAAAGTCAAACTCTAATTGCTCCATCCGAGATTTCAAGTGTATGACATTTATATTCCACCCAAAATGATATTCCTTTACCCAATTTTAGGTAAGGTAAAACCAAAAATACATGTTAATAATAATTTATAAATATTAATAAACCTGCCAGCAAGCTTGTCAAACTTGGTTTCTAAAGAGCAATAAACTATTTCATTTCTTTGGTATAATATAAAACAAACCCCTGTCAAATATCTATTCGACCAACGCCATCTAATTGTTTTGCTTTGTGGAATTTACAAAGCTAAAGTGAAAGTATAAGATATGTTTTTGACAAGTGACATTTGTTGACATTATTTTATATTCAGCTTAGCAAACTTCAAACTATCAAATGTTTGAAATTTAGTTTGGTTTATTTCGCTAGCATGTCTTTGTTCTTTGATGGCAAGCATATAATTTTACTGGTGCATATTATTACATGTTTAACGGTAGTACTTTGGAATCAATTTTGCTAAGGTTAGATCACGATCTATAGATTTGGAATGTACGGTAGTATATATTTATAAACTGAAGATATATATGTATACCGATCTACAAACAAGGATGATGCATATCAACGACGATATGTTGGGGAATACTTCAAGACAACATATTTACACCATTAATTTAGAAGTAATTTACAAAACAACACACATTTTATTACGGTGCATCATACTTTTTACATTCTTTGTTACATTTTAAAATCAAACCAGATATTTGAGAGTCAAGAGCACAGACTGGACGAAATGTTGGAAAAATGTTGGGAAACTACCACCTAGCAGCCATTTTAGAAGCGGACATTGTTTCATTGTCATGTATCCTCTAAAGTCACGGCAAATTGTCATCAAAACAGAGTATATACAACTAATCTTACCTATCGATAAAAACAGACTTATCCCAGTTGAGTTCAATTCTCGAGATTTAAGTCATCTTGCTAACTCGATCAGTATTAGCATGTTTTTTCGATCAGAGAATACTGAAATTTAGCCGATATCGAGTTTTCATTCTTCAGGGACCTCGGTAGTTTATTAGATAAGATGTGTGGATTTCGAATCGACACACCTTAACTTTCTCTGTGATTCTATATACCCGCTATAGTGGTTATCTTTTCGAACAGACAACAGTAAAACCATATCATTCTATCTAGTGTTAACTGTTTTTGTCATGTATATTATAATTTCTGATCTTTGGTCGTGATTTGTCCGGCCGTCTTGTATTTGTTCTGCTAGCAACTCTAGCTGGCCGCAAAGCCTTGGCCTCCTTTGGTTTTGTTTGGGGTTGAATCTTGCTATTTGACACACCATACTGACCACGTGTCTGGCTTCCTGACTCTCCATACTGACCGTGTGCCTGGCTTCCTGACTCTCCATACTGACCGTGTGCCTGGCTTCCTGACTCTCCATACTGACCGTGTGCCTGGCTCCCTGACTCTCCATACTGACCGTGTGCCTGGCTCCCTGACTCTCCATACTGACCGTGTGCCTGGCTCGCGGAATCTTTATACTGACCATGTGCCTGGCTCCTGGACTCTTCAAACTTACCATCTCCTGTTTGAAACTGCTGCCTGTTGTTGCTGCTGGAAACTGACTGAAATTTATCAGTTCCTGCAAACAGACGAGATGAAAATTACAACACGACCATATTTTTAATAAAACATCTTTGCTTAATATCAAAGATGTACTGTCAGATTACAAACTGATTTCAACTCGTTAAATGATGTGGAATGTGCAATTGATAATTTGGTAGGTTTGCCAAATTTATCAGTTCCTGCAACAGACAAGACGAAACTAACAACATGATGATATTTTTATTAAAATATCTTTGCTTTAATAAAATCAAAGATGTACTGTCCGATTTCAAACTGATTTTAACTCGTCACATAATGTGAAATATGATATTGATAATTATGGTAATAATATTGGTAGTTTTACCCTTGTTCTTAACCTTAAATTAATACATGGCACCAAATAATCCATTCGCCGATAGAGAATTTTCTCATCAAAATGACTTTATATTGGCTGGCAACAGAAATTCATTTTAACAAGAAAATAATCGGAACAGTTTACATCGAACAGTACACCTCCCCAATGCGTACCGTAAAACACGAGTGGACGAGGGGTGGGGCTTCTCATGAATGTCGGACTCCTCCCTTCGTCCAGTAACTGCCAGACGTCCTGCAGCGACTCCCCACCATACGATGACATCATGATAGGCATCGATTCCTTGCTGCTGCTACCAAACGACTCCTGGTGGGAAGGCTGATCACCCGCCGAGGGTTTAGCACGCTGACCTGAGACAATTCCACAGAATGATTACTATTTTCCTAATGGTACAGCCCACATCCCTCTGCACTCAGCACTTAATTACAAGAAACACACACAAACACACACATTACAAACAAAGGCCTACAAGATCTCGGCCCTAATACAATACTATGAACAATTAAATACCCCCCCCCATCTATTGACCCATCTGTAACACCATCTTTAACAGAGAGGATGGAGTTCACCTTGCCAAGCTCCGATGCATCACCACCAAATAAATCAATAAATTCTTAATTTTTCGTGCTGTAAATACAATAGGGGCACTCAGTAGAGCGCGAGTACCTCAGCCACACAGTGTTGATTATAAACAAATGCTGTTTATATAGTGCCTGAATCAAAGCCGATAAGTTTGGAGAGCATTAGGAAGTTTTAAAAACCGCTATGTTAAAAAAGGTCACAGCGCCCTCTCTTGTGCAATAAAAAACTCTCCGAACAATACAAACCCTCTATTCAAATGAAATGATCACAGCCTCCTCTCTTGTGCAATACGAATTCTCTGAATATGCTTCAAAGTGCCGCAGTCACCTTGACCTTTGACCTTTCAAAATCGTATAAATTGGAGCCTTGGTAGGGGGTCATGACCCTGTGATGCATGGTGTTGCCAGGAAGTTGTCCCACAGATGCACAGACAAACACACAATCAGACAGACAAACAAACGCCGGCAAAAACATTACCTCCGTCTCACCTTCGGTGGCGGAGGTCAAAATAAACAGCCATGCTTACCACCTTTAACGCCTTGTGGGTTGGTTGCCGGGTGTACTCCTTGCTCCCGGGGTTCAGGTAGTGAATCGGAGGAGGACGACGATTCTAGTTGAACTTGAACCACTTCTACCTTCTCGTTGTTGCGCTCGATGCCTCTC
>JAVCKS010018072.1:0-14470 GCA_032273685.1 Pteraster tesselatus
CGAGTCGTCTCGGTGAGACGGCCAGAGCGTGCGGGCGGTGGTCTGGTATACTTCCCTCGGCTTTGCCCCTGGTTAATTGGTCCAGGTTCGAATCCTGGTGTCATACCTAATACCTGACCACGCGGTTTGTACCTCATGATACAAACCTCTATAATGTGTGCGTCGCATTGTGGTGGCTGCACACAGGAAGGATGTCACAAAGGGAGATACATTTTTTAGAAACAGTAAAATAACATTGACTGATGGTGGATGGAATCGACCACACGATTGCCGCAGTGGTGATTTCCCCTCCGAATTTCGGGTGGTTCGTCTTTCGGATCCGCATCCAGCTCCCCCTCCCCCCTCCAAGAGTGTAACCCACCCATTGCGTGTCCAAATGTGAGGTCGGAATTTCACATTGTGTTTGCATCAATCCCCAAAAACACGCGCCCAGCCGATGAATGCGGAAATGCGGTATTACTTGGTTAAATCGGTTAAAATAACATTAAATATAACGTTAATGATACTAGAGAAAGTGCAATGTGGAGGCAACTTAATTTGGGAGCGTCCCCCCTCCCCCTCTCCCCTCCCCCTCTTCCCTGGATCTGTAGTCTAAAATAGGTCTTTGGTATCCTACTGCATTAATCATCGGCTTGCAACACCATTCGTGAGGATTGCATTGCACCTATCATGTCGCATTCGCAGTTTAGCGCGCCATCCTATGCCATCGCGCACGATATTCGTAGGATTTGCTTTCTTGGGAGGTGAGGATTAGGATGAGTTATCCGTGTGCAAACGTTATATATACCGTCATACCTGATGCATGCTGGCCGCCTCGTGGTGTTACCAAGTTCAATCAATCATGCAAGTTGAATTTGCTGTTGAGTACCTACCCCGACCTCGTGGATTCCCCCTCCCCCCCTGTTCCCCCGTTCCCCCGTTTCTTATGGGCTTTCCGGCCGCACATTTTAAAGTTGTTTCATTCGACGATGCAGAGTCTACCACTTCTCGCGACGTATACTACGAATAGCATTATGAGGATCCGCAGTCTCAGGCTCTTCAGGTCCAACATGCAGATTGGGTTTTCAGTTTTCACTGCCTGGCCGGCCTGTCTGACCCGGCGCTAAAACCGCAAACCCACTGCTCACGCTCATGGGTGGACTTCAACCAAGGTTCTCGCCATTATACTCTTAGAAAGGGGGCAGCAGTGACTTGGGGGCACTGTTAATCCTCGCGTTTATTTATTTCGTATCCTTCAAGTAAGTTACTTGATCCCCCCGATTATAGTACATGTAGATTCACCAGTAGGGTCGTTATCATAGACAGAACGATTGACGGTTTCAATGAGGCGAGGACGAATCCTCAGAGGGGACCGGGGCTCGAAAACCGGCGGGCTTCCGTTGGTGAATGCGATCAATACAAAACCGCTATCCCGCCTAACTTGAAGTCGGACATTATCTGTTTTATAGTGTTTTATAATGCTTCAATCTCTTGTCAAACGTTGTGTAAGCGCCATACCTGTTTGTGGATGAATCCACGTTTTGTATTTTTTCCTAACCATGAGCACTGCTGCCCTTTCGCATTATTCCCCGCAAAGACAGTCCACGTGTGTAAGCTCGTCTAATGTCCAACCATATCAACCTGTACAGTAGGTAACACAGATAGTTTTCCCATCCACCTGCTTCATCAGGAACTACATCCCTCCCTCCTCCTTTTTCTTCTTAAAAAAAAAAGTCCACCGTCACTGTCTGATCACGCTACACGGACACCCGTTCTGTCGCGGCTGGCTGGGCAGATAGCGTCTGCAGCGTCTCCAGATGTGTCCTGTTTGCCAAGAGAATGCCTCACCTGTTTCAGCACGGCGTAGCGCCAGGATTTCACCCTCACAGCTCCGGCTACACCTGCGTTTAAATCGGGACCGTGTGCCCAACCCTATATATTTTTCCCCCTTCTTCCCAGAAGTAAATATTCCTCTTTTTTTTCGAAGACTTGTGCTAATCTTGATCCAGAAGAGAAAAAAAGGAGGGAGGGGCGGAAATTTGGTTTGTAGAATTCAGAGTGACAAAGCGTGGCTGTTTTAAGTGGCTTCGTCATCTTGCTGGGCGCTTTTGGAGGGGGCCGGGTGTCACATCGGACCCGGACTTCTCCATCACTTTGACGACATCTCTGTCCTGTTCCTACCCCTCCTACCCCCTCCCTCCTCTCCCTCCTCTCGATCTTCCTTCGATCTTTCTATTTATTTATACGTACATACAGTGCTTAATAATGTTTGTTGTTCGCTCATCGTATCCAAAGGAAACTACGCTCAAGAGATCTTTCTGACAAAGCGTGCACTTGTTTTCCACCTGCGTGCCAGGAAATCAGACGCGGATCAACGTGGGATAGCAGACTCGGTGGCGCCCCTGACTAATCGGTTAGAACATGTCTATATCTGCCAACCTTTTCAAACATTCTGAACCTGTTTTCAATGTTTAAAACATGGTGTCTAACGATCAGATGTTACCGAAATCTAATCGGTAATGTGTGGACCATTGTAAGGACAACCATCTTAAAGTATAAAGTTAGGGTTTCCATGTTCAGCAACAGTATACAAGGTTTCAAATAAACAAGGTTCTTAGAATAAGCAGTTGAGGAACAGCCGACAAGAACTTAATCTATAGGCTCGATGTATAGGCCCATCGCTAAAGCTCGCTTTCGTGTAGTTGCACTCCGTCCAGCGTGCATGCACGATCGGCGCTCCTCGACGTTTATCTCCGTCCAAGTCCAAGCTTCAAGAGTTCAAGACTCGATCCCGTCTACACACACACACATCATCTGAACGGGACAGTCGTCTGGCTTGCGTTTGAAGTTGCATCGGTGTCGGTCAAAGTTCAACGTGTTGTGAAGGGGGTGGGGGCTTTAGTTATTTTATTACTTCAAAAAACACACACACAAAACCTGTTAGATATTTCATCACTGTGGGACTTCAGGCTTGAAATGAGACTAGGTAGTTTCTATTCCTTTTCTAAGACCAAGCTGCAAACATTCCAGTCTAAGGCACGGGACTCCATCAAACTTGGATGAGGTTGAGAATATACAACATATTACAGTAGTTTGGTAATTTCTCTCCGGCGGTCAGCAAGTACACAGCGAACCCAAGTGAAGTTGTTGTGCTTTCGTAACTTCTAGCTGGTATTTAGACTGCAGATAAGGGACAACCCATGTTTTGTCTGTACTATAATACAAGAAATCTGTTGTTTTATTGTCAAACAATTTCAGTATTACAACCCCTTTTCAAACTGGCCGTAATCCGTTAATTCCTCTAGTTTATTCTTCCTCAACTCAGTATAAGTATTATCTACTATGATCCAAAGACGAAAAAGACAGAGCCGAAGGCTAGAGGGTTTGACAAACATCCAACTATAAAGGCACCAATTGATAGTGACTAGATAAATTACACATAATTTACCGGTCAATCAATTTGACAACGTCTCTGCACTTGATCAACTCAATAAATAAAAATACCGATGGATAATATATAAATCTTCCCTCAAATCATGCCAAGGCCGAAGGACCCCAACACTTGGTGACCGACCGGTCACCCACTAACCGACCGGTCACCTACTAGTGCCGGTACCTATCGCTGCCGGCCCGCTGCGACCGCCCCCCTCTGGTCATCAGCTTCATTAAGATGTTTCCTGATTAGATGCAGTTACGTGATTAGACCTCCACGTTCCTCCCTTTTGCCCCCCCCCCCAAGAAACTGGTCCTTCCAATTAAAACAAAATCATCTGATACCTGTTCGTATACTACGCTGACAGATGCCAGAGATCAGTTGCATCAGTTAAAGTTATGCACGCCTGGGAGAGATGTAGTCTTATTCGAGGAAGTAGTCTTATTCGAGGATGTAGTCTTATTCGAGGATGTACCCACAGCTGTGCAAGATATAGCGATGTGACTAGTTTACGGTGTGATAATATTTCTTAATTCTCGTACGGGAGTATACAGTATATAAAACAGTGGCCTCGGGTAATTCGTTGGCCTTCGACGCGACCTCGCCATGGGTTTACACCGTGTATACCCCTCCCTCGTGTGTCAGAGGTGGACGTGTCCCCCTGGTTACGGTGACAAAGTACGGCTGTTGCATAATATCGTGACAGCAATTAATTGGGGGTAGATCAGCAATACAACATTGCCGCCGAAGCAAATATGTTCGGGCACAAGTTAAATACGCAAAGTATATGCACAGACAGTAGGAAAGCGCGATTTTGTTTAATTCTTCAAGATATTTCATCTCAAGTATAGACCTAGGCTTATTCATATAAATATCGCTCGAGATACAGACCCACACAGCCACACACACACAAACATTCGATATTGGTGCACGCATGTCAGTATGTCTAAAAACGAAACAGACTAGGACCGGTAGATGCATTTTATTGGAATCTGACGTTGGCTATACAAACATAAAATGTGGACCCCAAACTGAAAGTATGGAGAACCACAAGAATAATTGTGACCCACTCTGCAAAAAATAGTCACATGTCGCTGACAACTTTATTTGAGTTATAAATATGGTGGGAAAGAGCACCATATCAGCTTCATTTTGATATCTGATAGATAACTATTGCATGTTTTGTTAAAAAATGAATGTCTTTTGAACAAAAAATACTAGGTTATAACGTGTGGAAATCCTTGGACGAATTATACTATAACTGAAATGACGGTTTTGTGACATGTGACTCATTTTTGCAGAGTGGGTCACAATTGGAATTCGGATACACCGGTAGTCATTTGGGGGTAATTCAGAGAACCGCGGAGGCCTATTGTACAAAATATACTGCGGGACCGGAATTTCAAAGTCGTCAACCGTAGGGGAGGGCCTTCGCAGTAACGGAAACCACAACACTGAGAGCGCTATTTAGAAGGATGTGCAGTTATCCGTACAATACACGCGTACTGTTGCGTGACGTTGGTTTGTTCACGGAACATTAACGATATCGGCCTAAGTCATATTGACCTCCGACCTCACTAAAATGGCGACTCCCGTGGTATAGCCATTTCTGAAAGTTCTGTACACAAGTTTGGGGTAGCCTTCTCAGCATACGCATACAGCTCGTATCGTGCAGTACCGGCATATTGTCAACGTAATCAACAGGTAATATTGTATAGTTACGTGACGTAAATCAAGCGCTTAATCATCGACCATTATTAAGACGCGTTTAGAGCAAAAACTCTTGGGTCCGATCCCCGAAGGGGATGCAGGCTTGCGTACATTTAATATATATTGACAGTTGTATCAGTGAAGCGAGGACGTTGTTATCATATCTCAACAAGAAAGAAGAATTCCGTTTGGACCGTTATAAATCTATATTCTTGTTTTTGAGAGGGGGGGGATAAATGTCCACTAACCCCAAGAAATGTTAAACCAATTAGAGTATAGCGTAATTCTAAACATCCGGTGGGGTTAAAATGTTGTATTTTATTTTGGGATTTATCGTGTATCGCGCTGTGTAACGGAACTCTTGGGAAATAGAAAAATATTTAGTACATGCTACAAAACAATACGAAACACTAGTAACAAGGTTCAACAAAATAAAATTGATTGATTTGATAAAATCAGTGTTTTTTTTAACGGGCTCCTTCCTCGGGGTACCCGGGTTTTCTGTTTGTCCTATAATCGCAAAGGTGCAATACAGCGTGTAATATTATGTGCCTATATATGGCTCCTCGTGAAGTTAATTTCTGGGTGTTTTTCGTGAAAGTTACACTTTTTAGTGTGGGATTGTCCGACCCGATTATGCGCGGTAATCCAACCGACATCCGACGGGGGGTACGGTACGACCGGCCGCGCCTAGAGAAGCTGGCCCCCATACCTTGAATGCACAATAACCTACAATATCCCATATAGAGGCCTAGGAGCTAGTCTGTGGGATCACCCTTCGTATTTAATCTATCACTGGTCCAGCATGAGCTTTCTCATTTTGGGTTTACCCTCTAAAAATGTCTTGGGAATAAACTAAAATGGGTGTGGAGGTTGGGTCGCCTCTCCTGTGTAAGGTCAATGTTGTACTTTCACCTTACAGGAGGAGGAAACATCTTGGTGGTCTCCGTTTGGAGCCCTAAGTAAAACTTAGGCCCACACATACCCGATCGCTAACCGTGAGTTTAATCGATGGTGACGAGGTGAATGTGGTCCGGTGTGCAAGTCATGATGTGGATCCGATCGATTAGCGATCGATCATCTTATTGGTCTTATCGTGTGGAGACATGGTTACAAGATAGCTTGTATATTAATAGGTCGGGGTGTGCTAAAGCTCAATGGCCGAATTGTTCAAAAGAAATTTGAACAAAATTTTCACTGTAAGACAATAATATCAGTTGCAAGCAAGACGTGGATATTATTCCGTTCAGATAATCATTACAGTATATTCCTCAGTCGTATTTTCCACTAATGATTGAATATTGGTAGATTGAGTGATGTCTTTTACTAGAGAATTCAAGTGTGAGGTATATTAATGCGTTCATGATAATCGGAGTCAGGCGTATCTAAAATCACGTTTCGTCATGCCATCTCATTCGGCTTATACACGCTCAAAATCAAATGGCTCATTGCAAAATGAGCATGATTCCTAAAACAAATGCAGCCAAGCATTCATTTCAATACCTTGGTACCCTAGGATGGAATAACCTAACTATTGCTTAGAGGCAGGCCAAGACATTATCGTGTTTTAGTTATCCTAATGTCTTTTACCCGTCTTAATGTTTGACATTTCTTTAAATGTCATAACTGTCATATATTGAGCTTTCTATTTACTTCTATTGAGCTTTATTTTTATCACATTTACCACTTTTACCACTTTTATCGTTTTTGATCATTTTTAATATTTTGAATGATTTCTATGACTTTTATCACTGTTTATCACTTTTTCACATTTACTCTATTGTCGTATTATTTCAAAAAACGCAATTTATTTTGAACTATTTGTACTGTTGTATAAATTTCCAGTTTTTCGTTTATTTGTTACGCTATTTATTCTTAAGATACCTGTACAACATATTGGGTTTTATTTCAAACTGGTATTCTGATCAGTGGCTCGCCTCTTTGTGCATATACTGGGTGTATATTTTCGTTTAGTTGCACTTTAAATGTTATATACAAATCTAAAAGAATCATTTCTTCTGTTGTATCGTGCAAATTTTAACCACTTAGTAATAATCAACAGGGCCCTTAACCCTCTCACTACCATTGGCGACTATAGTCGACAGGAATGTATACCATGTATACCAGTCAATATTATGTAATTCTATTATGAATAGAATACAATGTGTAATTTTAGCCGGTTCCCGCTAGCCTTATTCTGAAAACAAATTGGTAGCAAAAAGGTTAAGGAAAGCAGTTTTATGACTGAGAAGGCTACCCTGTATAAATAAAACAGCAAATAATTGCGGGGCATACTAACCCGCCGCACTTGGTACTTGGTGGCTGGAAGAACACCGCTTCGCATGGTCCTTCCCTCGAACAATATAGATGTGCATATACACAGCGCAACTGTGGTACCGGTATCGCACGTTCACCTGCCTTACCATCGTGTATAAGTCCTGGGTTCGAATCCGGATGGTGCCACTAATAATTTGGTTTTCGGTCTCCATACCTGACCTCCTGGGTTCCCCACAGTGTCTTGGGCTTTCCTCCCATCCTCCAAAACCCCGCAATTTTGTCTACTTCCGATACAGACCTATAGGATGAGCAAATGTAGCAACTAACTTCTCTCGAAAATATACGATTTCGTGTGTGAAATCCCCGTCACCGATCTTCGTGGGTTCGTGTTGCGACTGTATATGATATTAATGACGCGGTGATTTTAAACAGGCGATGATTGATGGATTGCGGAATAAGGAAGGATCAGGTAAACTGTTAAACGTCTTGAATATGTGGATTCTATTGGCTATCAATCATCTTGTGGAATGTCTTGTGTAGACATTCGCTTGTAGACATCTCGTGGGCGAGAGACTATACCCCCACAGTATGGCCGCTCAGTCGGCACGGCGTACAAAACGCAATGGAAAAATACGAATACCCCGCAACGTAAAGGTATTCGGTTGAACTGTTCTGGCGGTTGTGCTCACTTGAAAACCATTTGTATTTTCGCCACTACTCACCACATCGCTTTCATTATGTAAAACGGTTAACAACATTTTATTTAAATTATACTGGAAATAGTTATTAGAAGAAGAGAAAAAAAACCACGAGAGAAATATATCATGGAGAAGGGGCTTGTGAGAAACATGAAAAACCTAGGTCAATCTTAATTTTCTTTCGCCGGAACCTAAGATTAAACCTGTCACCGGCCCAGGTATACTCCGTAGCGAGTTGTGCGGTTTATTGGCGAGTTCCGTTCGACTATATAGCGATGGCTTGTTGAGGTAATAGGTCGCAACTCGGTTTTTCCCCTTTTCTTTTAATAATTCCTCTATGTGCTGGCTTCAGGTTTGGTATGGAAAAGGTTACTCGATGCTTTTTGGAGTGTCTCCGTCGTTTAAAGGGGGAAAAACGTATAATGACATAACGCGATTACCGCGTTTACACTGACGAAAAGACGTAATCAAATTGCAATTAATTTCAACGGCGTACCTCGTGAGTCACCGGTGGGACGCGACATTTTATAAATCGGCCGGTTGCGCCGACATTTAAATGAATTGTGACCCGGGTGAAATGAATTGCGTAGCTGGGTGAAATAGACTAGGTCCGGAGTATAGAATCGACCTGTCTGAAATCAATCAAACGTGGTTGTTTACTCTGTTTAGTGAGTCGTATTGTCTCCCAGTCATGACCACTTCGATTCCAATCTTGGTTTTTGCTTAATGTTATAAACAAACATTGCAATGCACACCCGGAAAAAAAGATTTGTGAACCCGGGTATAACACACCATGAAGTCCCCAACAGCCGCTGTTTAACCATTGATTTATTATTAAGGACCCGATTGCTATCCTGCTTCAAGATCTAGACATGTTGAGTAAATCCCCGGTTTTCGAAAAAACCCAGACCGGAACTCGACTCCTCGTGCAGCGTATTAGACCTAGACTAAAAGCGAATAATGCCACAGCCGCACCAATATAATTTCCGTCTTTGTATAGAATCTAACGTGAACAAAAAAATAAACATCTGTGGACTGTCTATGACAGTGAAAATGGACGAGCGATTTTCTGAAACGGATCAAATTGCCTCGACCATTACCTTGGCAAAAATGAGCCAGCGAATATAGGTATGCCCAGTGTATGGTGGCCCTGAAGGGACATCACATATATGTGATGTCTGATGTTTTATGTCTGATGTCTGATGTTTGATATGTGATATGTGATGTCCCTTCAGGGCCACCATACCATTGCCCAAACATAATTCAGCGAGCGTTAAACAGGTTCGATTCAAAGAGCCAACGTGCGAATTACTTTTCAGTCACTGAACAAAACTGTATCACGTCACTGTATATACAGCTATAGCTGGCCCCTGGTAGTGAACTAAGCAAACGATACAGACCCATGTGGTGTGGGGTTGAATACAACCGTATCAACTCAACTTAAACAGACCCTTGTGATGTGTCTGTAAACTGTATAAGGTGGCACCCTTCCGTATCACTAAATTATCGAAACACTCCATTAACTCCTTTAAAAAGTATAAACCCGAAATGAGCCGCCAAATCGTGTAGCACAGAGCCGCCGTGTGACAGGTTTTTTCCGTTGTGGCAAACTTTCTGACATTACAATTGACGTCAACAGGGGCCGATTATTGCTAACAACAATGGTAACGATGTTTGCGATTGTGTGACGGTAGAGTGACAAGATTCTCCGGAAGAAATACGGTAGAACGAAGGGGGTATTATAGCCATGAGCCATGGCTGTGTTGACTCATTCTCTGATAGCTACTGGGGGATGGTGGTGGTGCTGGGGGGGGGGGGGGGGGGGTAATAGGACGATTAGTAACACGGCGCGTCTAACCCGTCCCCGTGTGCACCAGTAAACTTTGGCATGGGTTATAGTAAAGTACAAGGTACGGATCCCTGTGATAACGGTACATAAATATTACTTGGACCAGGGGCCAGGACCCTCTGGCTGACCTGCTATAGGTCATCATTGATCAACAATCGGTTTATTTTGACAGGCACTGGTTTGAGGTGGTGCCATCATCAACGGAGTACAACCAGTTTTGTTCTCCTTTACATGTTAGTCCATTGATTAGAAGAATTTTAGTTGAAGTTTATCCTAGTTATATTCCACCTGTTTTACTTGTCATACTGGGATAATGTTTATGTGGTGCACTTCAAACCATAAATGATTCGATTGTCTCACATTTAATGCATATGAAATACATATTATACATTATATAATATACTATATTATACCAGCTAGTTATGATTGGCATCCTAGTAGGTCTCGGAAATGTGGGGGTAGGGAGTTGACTCTAAAAATTGTAGAAGGCACAGGGGAAATATTTCTTCGTTGGCCTAGTTTACAAGATAAAATACACAACAATTTTTGTTAGTAATCCTACTCAGTATTGATTCCACCGAATAGCGAGTGTATATCATAGGGAGTTTCTAATTTGGTATAAACTCGATGGCACCAATGAGTGGCATGACAGCTGCTGATCCGAGTGTTCGATAAAGTCCACTCGTAGTTATAGATGCAAACAAAAATCTGTGATAAAACAAACTCTCAAAGGATCACGGTGCTGGCTATAGCACTCAGTGTATAATGATAACCCTGGCGTAGGCCTATATACATTGTGTTCCAGGATGGGAATTTTTCTAAATGTCTCCAAAGTGAACTTAATAATGTCGGGATTTGTGACTGTAATTAACACAAGCTCGCACTTCCTCGCCTTCAGCAAAGCCGTTGTCTAATAATATTGACTATTTATTAAATAATCAGCGTGATGACAATAGAGGTATTAAATAGATTGTGAGTAACTCGGCCCGTACCATTGAACATATTATTTTGCGTGGGTGATTGGTATAATATTGTCTACGTACGCAAATATAATTGGTCGTGTTCCGTCCTTATACCCGAGATTTTGATGAACAAAAATTGCTTGAGTGGTAGAGCGCGCTCGCCTCAGCTCTTGGTCCACAGCTCGCGTATTCAGCTCCTTGGCAGTCAGTCCATCCATGGTCGACCCGTGGTCCACCCGTGGTCGATCTGTGGTCCACCCACGGTCCACCCAGCCCGAAGCGCAGGATTATGTCACTCTATTGACATACAGCCAGTGTCTGATGGACCAGGCAAAGGGACTTCAAAAGAAGAAGAATGATTAGAAAAGAAAGCTTACTGTTATAAAGTTGGACAATATACCAATCATCCCGTAAAGTATTTCCTTCTGAAATGCCGCCATCATCGAGAAAACGCTCTTTAAAATGCATCCGCTTGTTTACATTACAAACAATCGAAACTGAACGAAAATATACTGATCATAAAACCTTTACTCGCTTATTTCTCGAGAACGTGATCACCCATTTGATGAATTTTCAACAGGTTTATTTTATTTGGAAAACAAGATGATTTAGAATAAATGTAATACCATCTCGAGTTCTTCTTATAGGGGGTGGTAAATATTTGTACAAGAAAATATTTCATAGAAAATTTGCTATTTAAAATTGCTTTTTAAAACATGTGTTGATATTAATACCAATTTTGCCTTCAGTATGCAACTAAGCAATTTATTTATCATCCTTGCAAATTTGTGTATTCATGGATGACCAATTACCACAGCGTGGACGTACTGTATTGACCCTATGTGAAGGTCAAACATGTGTGCGCCGGTGCTTATACCCGGTTGCCTACCGTACAGCCGTCCCATTATTCCCCATCGCCTTTTACGTCACGGCGGGTTAATCCCCAAGGTATTTGCTAACCATCAGTGGAATTTTATTCAGCTTTTTGGGACCACTAAGCTGACCAAAGTCTACAGTCAACCTTCCACTGCCAGTTCATGTTTTGACCTTTACTTATACTTTGTATGCCCGATGGGGGAATGTCGTCTGCCTCCCAAAGGGGCCATAAAAGAACTCATAAGTTTTGATTGATCACTCTTCAAATTATAAGGTTTTGATATATCACACGAGCCCAAACGCACCGCGAAGGTTTCGTTATAGGTTCCGTCATATTTACATGAAGGGAACTACGGTTGACAGGAAATGAACTTAATAGATTACAACTTCACTTTGCTTATTATTGTTTGACATAATCTGTATACTATAATAACTCTGCTTAATTTGTTTGAAAATAACACCACTCCCCCTTCAGTTTCCCTTCGACCGGGCTGAAACTGTCTGATGGGGGGTGACCGGTGGCAGGCACGTTTCTGGAAAATATAACATTTGGAATAAAACAGGAAACCAGACAAAACAGAAAAGGGGAAAGGGCTCAAATCTGCTGGCACTGAACTGGATAACATTGAGCGATTCCCGCCGTGGGCAGGTAGTAAATTCTCTAGTTGTCATAATTCAGTCAAAATACAAAATACGAAAATTGATGATTAATTGGCCCGGTGCACTTCACAAATTGGCAAGCAATCTATCACGCATACTGTGTTAGATTGACAGTATTAGGATGACCGCAAAAAAAAGGTGCGTGACCGCGTCACATATATAAACCATGGTACAGTCAAACCTAACGTGGGGACCACCTGTAGAGAAAGACCACCTGCTCATAAAGACCTGCTCATACTCTCCCTCTGCGGAAAAATCTCTTCATAGCGCAGATCGTCTAGAAATACCACCTATTCATTGTGACCGCCGACCGCAAGTTTAGTTTTCCAGGCGAGGCTTCATCGATTGTTTACGCAGGGGTTTTTTCGTATTATATACATGTATGTAATGATGTGGGAACGAGGTAACTTAAAGGTAGGGTACTATGATGACTTGGAACAGGTTTTTTGTAACGTCTGCTTTTTCCGTTTTGTGTGTGATTCTCGAGAGCTTATGGGTACCACGTGCTATACGTTCCAGCACGTACAGCAACAAGTGAAAGCGACATATCTCGGTACAAAATATTAACATCCTCAATAGGCTATGAGCCAGACCCCCCAAATTTACCGGTCGGTACCATACAGATGGAATAAGGCTCATTGTGATTTTTAGCAAGATGTATAGGAAAAAAACGTGATAGCAGTTTATAACTCTCAACCATCTCTGTGTTATCACCCGAAATAGTATTATACGCCCGCTTCGCTTCACCCTACAACTTATTGGCACTCTGTGGTCCTTACAAAAATTGGTCCTTATTCCAATGTTAGTATTATACCCGCGCTTTGTTTCGCCAATTTGCTATTTCGGGTGATAACACAGAGATGGCCGAGAGTTATAAACTGCTATCACTTATTTTTCATATCTAGGGACATATATCTTGTTAAAAATCACAATGAGCCTTACTCCATCTGTATGGTATACCGACCAACCCCCTTGGCTAATAGCCTATAATGTTTTCATGTAGGCCTACTAAACACAAAGAAAATACGGAAGATGATTTGACAATTAATATGTCATTCCACAGCCCGAACAACGCGTTGTTGCACAACAGTTTTTTACGCTCTATAGGCCTACACAATAATGTTGTTACATCAGCGCGTTTATTTCTACCGAACCTATACATGACATAAACAGGTTTTTTTACGGCGTCTGAAATCTCAGCGGATTGGAATTTCTGAAGAAGAAAAAAAATGGATTTTCTCCCCCACCTGACTCAGTCGATGCATTCAAGTGAAAGTCGCGCTAAATATCACGTGGTCACTGACTCACACTGATTTTTGTTTAAATTATTTTTTTAAGTCATGTTAAACCAAGTGCCTATCCTAGAAAACCCGACTGCCCCACAAGATGGCCGCCTTTCTATGGCCGCCGTTTTTTTAGCAGGGAAGCCTTTTGCTTCCGGATCAGAGTATTTTGGTCTTAAAAGATGCCAAGCACACACGCTGATTCGTTCATTCCAGCACGTGACAGATCAGAAAGTGCAAGCGATAATGGTGTCGGTTCACCGTTGGCGACACGTTTTCTACCTATACGCTGAGTTAATGTTAAATGTGGAGAAATTCCAACCCTAACCCTTTTCAACTTTGCGTACACCAAAACAAACTGGAACTATGTGTGTGTGCCGCACAGTGGCGGGACTTTATAGACCAATTGGATAAAGTACTGGTGTAACAGCCCAAGATTTACCCCCTGGCCATTGTATACCCGGGGTTAAACTGATGGGCTAGCCTGTTTTATACCCGGGGTATATTCTAGGCTAGCCCAGTTTATACTCGGGGCATTATATAGGCTGTTCCAAACCGCCTATAGGCCAGAATATACCTCCCTACATTCAGGTCCATGGTTAAAGTGGGCTAGTGTGTTTTATACTATATAGTTTAGGCTATAGGCCAGACTACAGACTGAATATTAGTGGCCGGCGGGGGGGGGGGGGGGGGGGGGTGGGGTGGTGGGAGATATGGCCCCCAACACCCGCACCCAAAAGCAC
>JAVCKS010018094.1:0-14461 GCA_032273685.1 Pteraster tesselatus
ACGAGGGCAAAGATACCCAAATCATCAATATTTATTATTATTTTCTTAAGGTGAAAATGGTCAAAGATTGGAGAGTACATGTTTAACCGATAGCTGTCTAAAACTACTGGATTTCTCTTAGACTACGTAATGGCTATGACTAATATTAACATAAGGGATCTTAGTGCTGAGGCAGGTTAACTACTAAGGTTCTCTCTCATTCTCTAGATTAGCTCGTTTTGGTAGCCTCAACTGCTGTCATGTTAAGGCGGGCGTACAGGAACGGATAACAGCACGGATTCTAGTGACTCGTGAAAGTCCGCGAATGCTGATCCAGACCAAAAAGCCGGTGGACTGGCATTTTTAAACAAATTGCACGGACTAATCCATTGGAATAGACCAATGAGAAGTCGGCGTGACAAACTAATTGACATAGCGTGCCATATTTTTCAACAACAATGGCTGCGCCGTTTGTAAGCACAGCTAGTCCGGAACTCAAGCCCAAAGACCATACGTGCTTTGGGCTAGGCGACCAGCCAACCAGCAACGCTCAAATTCATAAGCGTTCTGTGGGAAAAATCCTGGATTTGTATCCGTTCATGTATACACAGCCTGCAGAACTTGCAGGCCTCAATCCACGGACAAGAATCCATTTGTGTACGCACGCCTTTACAGACCCTAGGCTATCCAACACTGGGCCATTATAATTCCTTTCTTTGTCCCCACGAAGTAAACATTTACAGCTACAGCTGTGGTATAAATATCAGTGACTACTCAAAAACACATTTACCCTCTTAAGATGCCATCTTAGATAGCCAGGTTCTACAACTGTGACATTACCCCTCTGAATATTGGGCTTGTATCAGCCGTGTAGAAAACCTCCTTTTTACTGGTCATTTGAAGCAATGTTCATGATCTAAACACCAGAATATTACTCTATCAAAATCCCCTGGGATTCTTTTCACAGTACCATCATTCAATCTTCTAACCATTACCCAGTTGTTAGCTATTAACAAATCTATGTTCATGCTATAGCAACAACAAGCAATCAGTGTTCATGCTATAGCGCCCTCTCTGTACAACAACAAGCAATCAGTGTTCATACTACAGCGCCCTCTCTGTACTGCAACAAGCGATCAATGAGCAGCTCAACTATGCACACCTCTAGGTTGCTCTTAGCCTAGAAACATCCGAGAGAACTTGGAACTGGATTAGCGTTTCAGATTACACCATTACACATACAAGTAATAGGGTACCTGACCCACAATATGGTCGCTTGTTATTGTTGGCAGGGTAAGGGTTACAAGTGAAAAGGAATCAAAACAAAAGTTGATTGTACGTGTCTGTGTACATGTAACTTTCGGCAAATTTAGAAATGTATGCAAATTGCCTTTCCATCATGCAATTGGAGCCGACTCCAGGTTATGGGAGGTGCCCTTAATCTATGGGAAGTCACAGAATCATGAGTACGAAATGAAGACCAATTCTATGAAATCCAATTCTGGTCTGTAAATGAATGTGACATCTAACCAGGAATAGTCGAGAAATTAGTTGAATGTGTCAACAAAATTACTGCACTTAAATTCTCTCTTCCATAGTATATTTTTCTTTGAGCATCTCTCCCTGTTCAGATTTATTTATTTAATTTATTTATTTTTAGCGTGTGATGATTGCTTATTTGTGTAAATATTTTATTCAAAGGATAATTTTTCTATCGTATACTAATTTATTGATACCATCGTGATATTTAATTTCAAACAAAAATTGTGGAAAGGCAATAAACGTGAACGGCTGGTTTTTTTTTCTGTTCTGAATTATCAGTTATCTTGGTAATTCAGATCAGTGCATGCTCTGAAACTAAAATTCTGAAAGTTCCAGTCTCTCAGGTTGAAGAAACACACATTATAACCTTTCAATGAAGGGAATAGCAGGATGAATGTTCTAAAGTCACGAGAGGTACACTGTCTGGCCGAGGTTCCTCTGTCACAAAGAACAACCGTGCCGTGGCGAACTCATTAAAATATATACATTCCATACACTCTGAACGGTTAATTGCATCTCATCAGGTTTTCTGCAACTCGTGATGAAAACAAAAAGGACAAAGAACGAACACTCTGTGCCGATTGGGAATACATGTATGGTTTATGTATACATCTTCTCCGAAAACACACAATCGCAAACGACTGCTTTCAGGTTGCCGCGGACTGCATCAGTCTGTGGGGTTGTGATTACGCCACTCCTCCACTTAGACTAAAGGGGCACTACCCAAAGCACTCGTAATTTTCTCTAGCCAACCATTTTTCTCATCGATAGGTGAAGATAGACAAGCTATTTATAATATTCTGTTGCTTGGTAGCCGTAATTACCCCCAACAGATTGAGGTTTTGCCTTTTGTGGTCATGCAAAGTTAGATTTTGAGGAATCTTTGTGGTGTATTATTTAGCTTGACGATGGTGCCCCTTTAAAGTGACAAAACCCTTAGTTACGTGAAGCAAGCGATTGCGCAAACTGGCAGGTCCTACAACTCCAGTATGTAAGTCTACCCTCAGCACCATGAATTAACGATATGATCCAGGCGAATTAGGCCCAATTGGATCTGTAAATAAATAAATATTATTTTGTAATGATGTACTGTAAGTCTAATTTCATCTATCGGCTATCATCTTAAAATGGCACTGTTGTCTCCAATTATCTGTCTAAATTATCCATAGCTTTAGAAGTGAGCTATTTCGTGATTGGCCAAGATAGACCACTCTATTGTCGATGGATGGTAGGAATGTCTGCTTTTTCACGATCATGCAAATTATGTTAAATTTGAGCCCGGGGTTGGGAACCGACTGGGGAATGCCCTATTCAGCCATAGACCATTATCGCTAATACTGCCTTAGTGGTTTTAAACAAATGGATGCCTATTATTTATATCCATTAGCCAGGAACAGTTGAGAAATTAGTTTAATGTTTGAACAAAATTACTGCACCTAAATTCTCTCTCCCATCTTTTTCCTTGAGTATCTCTCCCTGTTCAGATTTATTTATTTAATTTATTTATTGTTAGTGATGATTAGTGATGATTGCTTATTTGTGTAAATATTTTATTCAAAGGATAATTCTTCTATCGTATACTAATTTATTGATACCATCGTGATATTTAATTTCTAACAAAAATTGTGGAAAGTCAATAAACATGAACGGCTGTTTTTTGTCTTCTGCTCTGAATTATCAGTTATCTTGGTAATTCAGACTGCAATGCTCTGAAACTAAAGTAATTACCATTCTGAAAGTTCAAGTCTCTCAAGTTGAAGGAAGAAACACAGATTATAACCTTTCAATGGAGGGAATGCCATGATGTATGTTCTAAAGTCCCCCCCCCCCCCAAGGCAGTATTTGTGATATGGCCTGTGGTACTGATATTGCCCTATGTTTAGCATTACCGTTAAGCTACATGGATTCGAATCTCCAGTTCTGAGTTTGCACGACCACAAGAGGCAACCAAAACCACAATTTCCTGTTTTTCTTGGGATTAATCACCACTGCTATTGGCTTATTAATTGTCACTCTCTTGGCAAATCACGAAATTGCTTCCTCATGAAATTATGGGCAATTCAGACAGAAATATTTTTCTTTGTACCCAAACCAAAATTGCTTAGTAATGTCGTTCGATTAGAACAGCGTGTAGCATGGCAAATGTCTGCTTTAATGTTTAATTTCTGTGGCAATATGATTTTCTTTCAATTACTTTTTTTTTTTTCTTCTTCCCGTGGCTTTGCTTCGTCTTTCAAACCACTCCAGTTTGTCTTAAGAGTAAGACGTTTTATTTCACAAACACAAATTCTGATTGACGGAGTCTTTGCATTCACAATGCACTCGTGGATATTCCACATACTGTAGAGCATCACCTGTAATTAAAGTGAAATTATATTATCGTGTTCTTTGAGAGATTTATCGCCTAGCCAGTAGGAGTGTATCGTAGGCAGGCAGGAGTCATGGTGAGGTGGGGGAGGAAACCCCCTCTAGATCCTGGGGGAACCTCAAGGTCAGGTAGAAAGTCAAAACCCAATCCACATGTTTGCAATGTCAGGGTTCGAACCGTGACCTAAAGTCAAACACAGTGGTCTTGAAATGAGACTAAGCGGTGTTTTGTACACGTACGTAGTTTTTCCTACCCTAGCCTTAACTCTTGCCAGCAAAATTGGCTTTCATAGCAGGTGATATGTGGAATAAATGAGACACACTAGTGTATGTGAAATAGCAAATACTGGTAGACCTTATTATGTATTTTGGACTCGTAACATCCCAACAATTTCAGAGATAATGTTCTTTAAATTCCAGTTTAAGTCGAGTGTTTCCAGTTAGTGTGGCAATTACCGACTTGGTTCCTATCCAATCTGTGCGAAACGACCTTGATAGACAGTGTACCGGTACTATTGGTGAAAAGGATAGAAATTTTGTTGAAATCTGTTACCGGTATATTGAAGCACATTCATTTACGAATTCGCATCTATTTACCTGGTTACTAATATTCTGTAATAATAATTATTGACGAACTTAATAATAAGGCAGGGTTTTTCCCTCCTCTAAATTGTGGCAATGTGAAGTCTGTTGTTTTTGTAGAAAAAAAAAGAAAAAAGAAAGTTGTCAACTGTAGGCAATGTCCGTGACGAGATTGTCATGTCTACGTGTATATTGTTTTTGGTTGCAATTTAATCCTTGGTTTTTTATGGGGCGCTTGAAGAAAAAACATAAATCCTTAACAAAACATGAAGTATCATGTAATTAAAAACAAATTGGTGTTCTACATGTACTGGTTGTACAATAGACTGAAACACTGCTTCATAAGTATGTCTGTATAGACCCTATTGAATATAGTGGACATTTTGTGGGCATACGGTGTCAAGTACAGCAGAAGGGTGTCTGGGCCATGTCTTTTGGACTCGAGTTTCAAGCCAATCTGGATGCTCTGTTTGTGAGTCAGCCTTCCTGGCATAGTGAATAGCTGTACTTGATGTACGTGACCATGTAAATACAATTGACATTGGGCAAATCTTATATTACCAGGTAATTCATTGTACTACATTTTATACTTTATGGTGTTCCAAAGTTTTTCAATTGGATTTTGGTGCAGTGGCTGAGCTTGGCCCAGTCTCAGCGTAATTACCGTGTGGCTTGTCCTTAAGGTTGCTTAGCAACCAGCGATGTAACAATATATACGCACAGCTTTGTTGTGACATCACTTACTGAACGTTGTTTTATTCTCGCATGAGTTACATTTTTAATATTTGGCCTAAGAACAAGGATTTGGTTTCATTTAGTTGACACCTAACATATCCCAATTTTTTTTTTTACTGATTTGGACATAATCCAGCTTGAAAATGTAGACAGGAATCTCTGTGGACCTGTGCAAGTCCACAGAGGGTGGTTTTCTGTGAACATCTATTGTCTCAAGTCAAAGTAATTTTCGCAGCGCATATGAAAGCTCATCCATGCTGTTTAGCGGTAAAATACACTTCAGCTTAAGCACGTTTTCCCCGCTATATAGCCAAAATGTTAAGCAGTGCTGCTATGGAATTAGCCGAGGTCATGTCAAACCCTTGTTGTCGTCCATTTCATGGATTACAATTTACATGTAGTTGTGTCAGACAAACCTCGTGCATGTTTAGATGGCTATCCCATTGATGTATGCTAGCCTGGCTTTTAGGCCAATATTACGAGCCCGGTAAAAATAAAACAGTAGTGAACGTTTATAAGAGTTAGTCAATGAAATAACAGTCATCTGATCAAAATAAACAAATCATTCTTGATCAATCCGACATCGAGAACAAAATCCCACGTAGTCTCAGCCTATACTGTACGTCTTTTCAGTCTGGGGAAGCTTTATAGACATAGTTTCAGTCTTTAGTTTCAGTCTAAACAAATTCTTCTCAACAGGGAAGTAGGTACTTGAATGTTCACTACTGGTTTTTTTTTATTGCTATTTTACGTTCTGTGCTGTCAATATCATGTTGTAAATTAACGGGCGAGGGTTCTATAGAGTCACAGTTTGTTTTTCCTAAAATAAAAAAAAGGATTGCTTGTGGGTCAGCCTCGGCGTGCAGTGATACGTGCAGTGTGTCAGGCACAGGATTATTTCCAAAGTGTCATCAAGGGAAAGTGTACCATAACAATCAATATGCTGTGCTGTATGGTTGTTTGAGCGACGGATGTTTTTTGTTTTTCAATGATAGCTGAAGAAACCGGCTGAATCAGTTGCATGTCGGTGTACATTGACTAGCTTCGGTTGGGGAACTTAGTGGTCATTTGAAAATCTGGGATTTAATTGTGGGGTATCATGACGATATCCAGCAATTAGGATATCAGTACACGAATATTTTGCTCCCAGTCTCAAGTTCTGCTCCGTGATAGAATTTACAATAATTTGTTCAATGCTCGAGAAACTTCACCTAGTCTAAAGTCACAAAGTAGAGATTAAAAAGGCAGAGAATTCCCCTGCGGTTTATAAAACTTCACATTAAGAGTCACAAGAGGGCTTGTGTCAAACAACCATACCTTTAAGTTTTAAAATTAGAGTTTTGAAAACGAATTTGATGCGATAATTCCAACTGTGGTCGTTGGAAGACTCAGACTGCCTTACTAATGTTAGAGGGCGCTGTTTACTACATTCTGTAAGAATGTGATAGGAGGAGGTACCAGTTGTAAACACAATTGTAATTGTATAAAACATTTTAAAATGTATGTTAAACATTGATGCTGCAAGAATATATGTACGTGATCAGCTTTTCCAAAAACTTTAATTTGGCCAGGTTTTTTTTACCGAATGTACACAATGTTATGAGGCGCCAAGTGGTCAATAATTTTGTACCATATATTACTTGGATACAATTAGGTATTATGATATATAATTCATTGTTACCATTATTTCAGTATTATTTACATATAATAATGCATTTTTAATCACACAATTAGATATATAAGTAAATGCTGGACAGATTTCCATGTATAGAAATAAGTTTGTGTATCATTTAATTATAAACTGACAACCTCTATTTACACAATTTAGGAGAATTATATAAATAATTGTATGAGCCACTTGGTTGTTTATCTATAATGAAACTATCCAGCAGTTATTTATATGAATTGAATTGTTGGTGTCGGGAAACGATGAATTGTATGAATTAATATGTAACTAATAAGGGTAAATGACTATTCTACATTTGGCGCCTCATACGTTATGCGGGTACGTCTGATCGAGCCTCGCCGCATGGTACAGCCAGCTAAAGGACTGTTACAGACAGACTAGACAGATGAATGATATGAATATCACAAAAGGCAAATACCCCAATCCCCCGTGTTTTTTTCTGTTTAATTCTATCATGTGATAAATAGCAACAAAATGCGCGTACGCGATTGAAAGCACAGTTTTAATTAATCATGTAACCGGTACTATTCCCAAACAATGCACTCATTTAAAGTATGAATAGTAGAATCATACTATTGACACTAATCCTGCATAGCTGCACACTGCTGATTGTACGCAAATCATTAAACATGCATTACGCTTGATCAGTAATTGGCTATTTAGTTAGCTTTGCGACATGGCGCGCGCCCTCTGTCGATTAGTTCCGATATCCGTTGGAGCACATTGGGCACGTACGCAGATGGGCAGATACAGAGGTTTGCTCTTGTATGTGTTAGACTGTAAGGCGTCTGGGGGTTAGGCACTCAGTCGATTATTTAAGAACATTATTGTTGTTTATATATTTATATCTGATTTTGAGAGAATATTTTGTGTATAGTTACTACATTTTAATAATTGTCTCTTTTATTTCCGTGCAGTTTGTGAATAAAAGTTCACGTATGACAGTTTACAACCAATGTTTAATCGGGTTGGAGTCTTTTTATTTCCTCTACTTATTCACAAAAAAATTTAGTCTTGCATGTATATCAAAGTCGACTATAACGGCATCAGCTTCGTTTACTATTGTCCATGCCCATATTTGTTCGTTATTATTTAAACAGATTAGTGCCTCCTGTATTCCAGATTATATGTATCTTGAGTTGTATTATCGGAAATGATAGTACATGTACTATACAATTGTAGTAAGCTTGTCAAGCAATGAACGACCCTTGCTGAAATATGCAGAATGCACCAGAATCCGCATAGACGAAGCTATGCTTCCAAACGGAGCAAAATCTATAAAATGTCGAAGATTAAAATCAAACCCCAGTATACTTTGTTTTTGTGGCATGGCTGGAATGAATGACTGTTCCCAAGTGATGTTCATTTAATACATCAATGGCCGAAGCACTATATTACATTGGCTACTAATATCAGGAATTTCCTTCCTGAGAGTTTTCCCCATAAAGCAGCTTTTCTCGTACAAAGATGTAAACTGATTGCGAAACTGATTGCGATTGCGAAAAGCGCAGGCACAACGCGTACTATTGTGTAAGTTATGTGTGGTGCCACCCTGAAGGTCGTGTAATTAAAGCTTGCTTGCCGAGATAAGATTTTTCCATATTTGCCTGGTTTTCATTTCAGTCAGTGCCCCGTATGAGATCTTAGTAAGAAATCACCAAACTGCGGGTCTTGCGCGATAATTAGTGCCATTGCCTTTCGAACTTCTAATAGAACTTGGATTGCCGTTTACTACACATGTACCAGAAAATGTTGAGTCCAGAGAGATAGACTCATCTAACTAAGGCGTGAAGCACCGGACGGGGTCTGGGGTCCCTCCCCCAAGGAAATTATGTGAAAATTCAACTGGCATCTGACAACAATGGTTTTCGCTACAGGCATCTAAAACGTTACGACATGTCTCCAAAACGATTTCACACGCAATTGAAAACAAAGCCATAGCGCTATTCCAATGATCTGAACTAAAAGAAATGAACATTTTTTAATTTACGAGTGTAGCGCCACCAAGCGTCACTGCCTCAAACGTCTGAGCATTTTGTTTATGGCCAATTAATATTAAAGTACATCTAACGAGCAATTATTTCCAAAGACCACTAAAAAGGTTTACACTTTAGTTGCCTAACAACCAATGACGTACAATGCCCTATTACGAAGTACACTTATATAATTTAGTAATTGCTTTCTTTAAATAAATTTTCACAGCTAATGTTTTATTCAACTTGCGCGCCGCTAAATGTAGTAAAGTGCCCATGCGTGCACGTGCGCGCGTGCGCGGGATTCTGGTGGGTGATATTGGAGGCGTTCGATGCTTGAGAGTACGTGCACATTTTCCATAAAATTGACTTAAAGTCACAGATGAGTGATTTTATGTTAGAAGACAGTCGTTACAACTGTGAGAACCTCTTCAATGTACCTTAAAGTGTACTCATACAACTAACTGAAGTATAACGGTGCTGCATTGGAAACCCGGTTCCAATCGATCAGATGTGTGTCTGTAATTAAGGTAGGCCTAAACTAGTAATAAATATTGTAATAGGCTTCATGCATTTAGTTTGACGTTATTATTAGCAAAACAACGGTTTTCATTGGAGCCCATATCATGCGACATAAAAGTACAAATATATAGGCTATAATAGTTAACTAGTCTGGCAGCATATTACAAAAACATTAGAACCCCCAGCATAAACGTCAGGGCGGATGCAGGATCCCTGAAATTATTTTTGGCGCACTACCTCTTGCTAAGAACAACCCTCTTTTCTATCAAATTCCTACCGCTGAATTTTCTACCAAAATAAAAAATTTACAGTAGCGCCGTGATGGCCCATTGTGCCCCCCCCTAAAGGTAGTATTTACGAAAGAAGAAGAACCTTCCCCTAAAAATGTGTAAGAAGCAAATGAAAAACAACAGTGGACCGTTCAACAGCGAACTGCAAATGGTCGAGACTTACTTCAAAGAAAACAAAAGAAAAATACGGCGCCAATAAACAGTGTCTGAAATAAGCGCAAACGTAAATTTCCTGAACGGAATTGAACCCGAGGCGTCCACAGTCTTTTGAAAATAGTTTTAGTTCTTATGTTTGAAGCTGCGTTTCGGAAATTGACGGGTTTTGGCTCACCCTCTAAGTCTATATGAACACTTTGGTCTCTTGTCGAGTAGAGTTCTTCAATAATATGACCCGACCAGCTAGCCGAGAATCGAACTACAGTCGAGAGATAAAGAACACGACCTGACTAACGACTACCTGTTACTGGTCAATTTCGTTATTATTAGTCATTTGTTTTCCTTTTTTTCAGTTTCTTGTTGGAGTCGAATAGTTGGGGTAAACTTTAACGGTTGTTCCGCACCGCAGCGAGGCGTAGAACCTGACAATTATCTGTTTTAATATTGTCATGAACTAATTCGCACGTTAGCATCACGCCAGATATTGTGTGTATTTTGTGAACACTTCCACCCAGTGAGGCAATGAACGTTACCTCAGAGGCAGTCGTCGACACGGGCATGGACGGTACTCCACCGCCGGCCCCGCCCGACTACACCATCGTCACGGTGGTATGCCTACTCGTAGTCGTGACGACCGTTTTACCAAATATTATCATCATTCTACTCGTCATTTTCGATCGCAAACTACGCAAACTCAGCAACTACTACATCATCAACTTAGCTATCGCCGACTGCATCGTCGGTTGCCTGGTCATGCCGTGTATGGCTTCCTACTCAATGCTAGGCTACTGGGCGCTCGGTAGGATCGTCTGTGTCCTGTGGATTTCTGTCGATTTCATGTGTTGCACGGCGTCTATGCTGAGCCTGTGCATGATATCACTCGACCGTTATTGGGCCATGACGCAACCCCTCAGGCATCTGAGGCGGCAGAGCCGTAAGAGAGCCCGATACGTTGTGGTGGGTATCTGGGTGGTATCAGCTATCTGCTGGGTGCCAGCGGTCGTCACTTTCCGACTAACAGGAGAAGGTTTCGACGTGTACACTTGTGTCTATCTTACCAATCCTTTCTACGTACTTACCTCATCTCTAGTTATATATATGGTACCTATCTGCGTCATGGTCGTACTTTACGTTAATATTTACGTAGCGGTGACGAAGCAGTTTCGATCGATTGAGAACTTCGCCACCTCCCTGCCAGTAGTTGATGACGTCAATGTCAGCTGGTCAGCCAAAGGTGCAGCCGGCTGTATTTCGACGGAGCCACCCCCAACCAAACCAACAGTTACTCCTCACGTGTATGACAACCAGGGATTTTCCGGGACCACAAAGTTCACCCTTCCTAGTACTGGTGGGGAAGCGGTTGGGACGATTTCCTCTACGATCAGTCTCGAGCTCAAGTCTATTGAAGTGAACGTTATTATGGATTCCATGACAGAACCACGCTTTGCTACTGCGTCTCTGTCCGGAGACGGCGATCGTACGGCACCCCGTCCCGTGCCGTCGACCAAAGTTACATCAGCTGAAACCATGAAGAACCTGCGGTTACGAAAAATCCGGCTGAAGCACGCCGAACTGCACCGTCGAACCGCCCGAACCCTCGGCATCATAATGGCAATGTTTCTGATCTGCTGGATACCGTTCGTCATTCTTTTCCCGGTCAGTGCATTCTGTAACTGCGTACCGGAGCAACTCTACGACGCCGCATACTGGTTGACCTACGTGAACTCGACAGTGAACCCGTTTCTCTATGGATTCAGTGGCGATTTCAGAGAGGCCTTTGTGAGGTTATTCTGCAAAAAAAGCACGGATGTCCGTGAAGTTTCTTCATACGTTGATGAAGTTAGTGACAAAAAGTAAACTATTTTGTGTAATTTATAGAAGGAGAAGCATTTATTTTAGTCCATTCCAATTAGATAAAATATTAAACTATGTGCAACTTAGTGCACTATCGCATAATAAAATTACATACTAAACGAGATGGTCGAATTTTGTACCAAACACTTACACAATGTGCACACTCGCTAGTCGAACGCACTCGCTCGCTCGTCGAACGCAATCGCTCGCTCGTCGAACGCACTCGGGAGTTTTGGGATGGGGATTTAGGGATGGGGATTTAGGGATGGGGATTTAGGGATGGGTTCAGAACAGAAAACGACTACACAAGACTATATTTGTTGGATTAAAATACACGACGGCATTTGTCCTATGTAATCAATGACCCGTAGCACCTGCCAGCCGGTCCAATCTGAATAAATAATATCGGTCTAAAAAGAATAGGCGTCACTCACAACAAACGTACAATCCTAACCGGATAATTAAGGACATGATTGAGCCATCGTTACAAATTAATGAAGAATAAATAGGCTATACATGTACGGGTACTTCATCGACGCACACTCGATTAATGTATAATTTATGCAGCACTTCGCAATATCCGAAATTTCCTGAAGAAATTCCTCCACAATGTCTGGCGGATGGGTTGGCGGTAACCATTGCCAACCGCCGTTGAAATAAAAACCCGTATTTATGTGCAACCTTGATACACATACTAAAAAATACATTTTCAATTACAATTTTAGTGACGTATTTTGACCTCGCAGATGTAACATGCGTTGAAGACTTGATGTGGCTAGAAACGGGCCCGGCGGAAATCGACTGTTAGTAATACAAATACATGTACATATCCCTATATTGTGAATACGAAATTATGATAGGGTCCATATTGTCGGGAGCAATTGTTATTAAGGAGTTTGTCATCCTCGGTACCAACGTTGCTGTCTCATGAAAATCGTTCTGCTAACAATTAAAAACAAGTCCAGTGGGGAGTCAATACATAATATTGAACCAAGACTATATTGTAATGTCTACATTGCGTACGAGAGGGCGCTCTAATCTGCGAATCAGCTGAGATGAGTGGCTGGTATTATTGACTGCATGTGCACGGACTTTGTGAAAATATAATCTTAGTTCTGACATACTTTATAATTTCTACTTGAAAACTAGCTGAAGGTATGCATTTATGATTAGATAGGCCCTAACAATAAATTATATTTGCAAACAGACTTGACGTGACGAGTGTGCGTGAAACAGCCAGGCGTATCTATTCAGGTTCCATTCTGTTTCAAACAGCGGTATATTCACCATGTGATCTAAATTTCCAGATGCAAGCATATAATATTTCAGAAGACGTAACTGTAACCACTCCTCCATCCCTTAGCTGATGCCCAATCTGGTTGCCTCAACTTCTGCTAAAGAGCGCATCAACGGCACATACGATATCAGGATCGACGTCAAAGACGGCAGCCCTGTCTTAGAACGTTGTTCGAGCACGGAGTGCGCCCTCATGGTGAACCTGTACTGCTCAGAGGGCAGGCGGGGAAAGGTCAGAGTTCACAGTCAGCTTAGCTTGGGGCCAGTTGTATACAGCCATGCTAGTAGTGCAGTGCGTGCTAGGGTAACTGACGCAACCACATTGAATGACTTGCGAGGGTTCCTTGTTGAGGAACTGGATGCTATCCCCACAGCAGCGTATAACCAGACTGGTCAGCAGCATGCGGAGATGTCAGGAAGTTATGGCTGCATATGGAGGTTCCACTCACTATTAATTAAGGAAAGCGACAACTTTTTCTTAATTAATAGTAATACACATTCCTTATTCCTAGAGACTGTGCATTTGTTTTTTTCTACTGCGGACAAACAATGGTCAATTTGGCACATTCAGTTTGAGACCAACCTGCAAACAAGGGGGAGGTATTCAGCAATGATGCAATCGGATACAACATTTGTGTTATTCTGCAGAAAATGCATGCATGTCCGTGAAGTTTCTTCATACGTTGATGAAGTTAGTGACAACAAGTAAACTAATTGGTGTAATTTATAAAAGGAGATGCATTTAATTTAGTCCATTCCAATTAGGTAAAATAAGATGTAAACTATATGTGCACTTTAGTGCAGTATCGCATAATACATTTCGTACTAAACGAGGTGGTCGAATAAATTATTGTACCAAACACTTACACAATGTGCACACTCGCTTGTCAAGCGTGCTCTCTTGTCGAACGCATTCGGTCGTCGACTCGCGCTCGCCCTAGTAACAAGACAAATCCCATCACGATGCTATAAGGAGCATCCTCGTCGCTGTGGTTCACTACGCACAGACAACACTATTGCACAATGAGCGTTGCCGCTATGGACGACTAGCTGATCATTCAAGTTTGTCCAATCAAGGAAAAAGACAAAACTTACACAGCTTCTCAGTTTAAAGTCCGTTTTGACTGCTCTCGCGGTGTTAGTGTCCGGGCGATGATCCTATTGTTAATATGCGGCCTTCGCATTCTAAATGAAGATCGACACCTGGCGTAATTTGCAGGGAAATAGTCGAATTCTTCAACCCGAAAACGTCCAATTTGTGAATAAAATAGTACGCTGGACTCCGGAGAACCGAGGACCGGATGCGGACTGAGACTGGCGCCGGGGATGCTGCAGCAGTTCGCGGGTCTTTGATGAATGTTCCGAAGAGATTGGGGAATGAAATGGACCCAGAAAACTGACATTCGTCCATTCGTCTATATCAGTCTGAATTAGCAAATTTCCATGGTAATTCAATAGAATGATCTCGAATGATCCAA
>JAVCKS010018116.1:0-14455 GCA_032273685.1 Pteraster tesselatus
ACAAGTTATTGAACCACCCCCACTTGTCTGAGGTTTGTCCACAGCAGTTTGTCCACAGCATGCAGTGTGGGTGTGGTATGTCGCAGGTTTGTCTGACCAACATAAATTGTAATCAATGTGGACAATGACAAAGATTCCTGCCATGGCCCAGCTCAATATCCCATACTAAACCCTGTAGAAATGAAGGTCCGCAATCCATCAAACAAATGTATACCACCTTTCCAGTAAAATATAATTGGTTTTGTCCAATATTAATCGTATTCGTTCACACATCATATAAAATCACAATTGATTTTATGCGTACGCGAAATTGACTCAAATGAACTGTATTATGACCCGAGGACAGTATATGCCTTAACCACAAAATCTCTTGGTATAAAGAACTTATAAAGTTCCAAACTGTTTCTAAATTGTCTTTAATTGTTCTGAATTATATTCATTGTTACTAATAGGATAATTAGAAAGTCTTTCACGGCCTTGGGAAGGGGATTGTGCGCTGCACGCTTTGTCGGTCACCATGAGTTTCTTTTCGCCATCTTTTGATTCTATCGGCATTATCAAGCTATCGGCTTCCGTTGCCGAGGGGGAGCAACTTTGCCTCTATACAAAATGAAGTTGCATTATGGTCTAAAGCATAATATGTTAGAGAAACTGTAATTATGTTTACAAACAAACAAATCATGTACGCGTATACATGTATATGTATATTGTATTTTTGTACGAGACGACGGCACGCGAACGGAGAACTGTCTCCTGGCTGTACGGTACGGGAAGCGTCGGTTGTTTCCCTATCAGTCATGGGTGATCTTAATCATGAATATCGGTTGGGCTGCTTGGTAGAATAACCGGCTGTAAATACAGGGCTCCTTCCGTCAAGAGAAAGCACGATTTGTGACAGTGTTCCTTTGTCAGTGAACGTATATAGTATACCATCTACACTATTCTTTATAGGAGTGTAACTAATATATTCTGTCCAAATCCGGACAAAGTTAAAATAAAGGGGGTTTAGTAATTTTAAATTCTTGAGAATCTCAGCTTTAGAATGATATGGAGTCGAACATTCTTAACGAGACTCGATACAGCAGGCGATATTATTTCCAACAAACTTTGAGTATTATTATTTTTGCTTCATTTCTATATAGACAGACCTCCTTCATCAGAATTTGCAATAAAAATCATACTTCCTTAATAATTAGATTGAACTCACATGTATGACGATGTTACTGTGTGGTGATGATTGGTTTGAGACAGACACCTCGGTATTAAAAAAAGCGCTAAACTTGCTGATCATTTAGTGACATCGTCATGAGTGCATTGACAAACCACCGCGGAATCAATCTACCAGGGAATACTGTCTCCCCATCGCGCGCAAGGGAAAGAATGTTACTTTAGAGAGGTCGTAATTAAGAATTATAGATTGTACATTTATGGTACTTGTGTTTCCTGTAACAATTATAAGGAACACTGTCATAAATCGCGCCACACATTCTGATGGTTAGACCCACGGGTGAAAAAAAAAGTACGCATTGGCAAAGTTGTATAAAGAGATATTTAGATGAATTTTACAGAAATATCTGTTGTTGGTTGTGTACAAAGTGTTAATGTATGCCTTATTGTGCGGGGTGCACTGATGTACACTAATGTACACACACACACGCCCTAAAATATTCTCCCCTTTTTTAGGGGAAGGGGGACCTGTATAAACTAGCTTATTAAGACGTTAGGTAAACGCTATTTCTTCGCCACCCACTGTGTATATATTTATTGTGTATAATAATATTTCCTTTTTTCTGAGTTCAGAAGGGAAAAAACGATAAAGGGATATGGCTTATCGACCACTAAGCAAAATATTAAAAAAAGTTACCAAAAAAAATATGAAAAATGATTGACAGTCAGTATCGAAGAAGAAAAAAATGATGTTATGGTTTGTCATGCTGGACCTCACTAAATAAAACAATCGAAAGTGTGCAAGTTGAAAAGATGTCATTTTTGTTTTGTTGTGCTTATTTACACTAGCTCCCCTAACTCCACCGTCTCTAGTCGTGATGACTTTACCCATGATCGTCTGTTGCAAACTGACCGCGGAGTTTACTTTTAAAAGCTCAGTTTAGTAATATTTCGGCTCCTGGGCCTGTATTCATAAAGCTACCTCATCACCCTAAGATAGGTGATACGAACAAGTGAGATTCTATACACCACCTATCTCGCCTAACCCACCTAAGTCACCCCACAACTTTAGGACACCTCCAGGGATGGCATAAATATTCGTGACTTCTATTCAATCAACTCGAACGATATGACCGTGTTGATGTTAGCCGCACAAAAGGAGTTTCGACGTGCACTCCGCTGGGAACGTGTCTTTTTAGTGACCGACTACATCCAGTCGACGCTTATAATGACCTTGAATTGTATCAAAGGTACCGTTATTGACGTCATCGGCAATGAACTCGAACCGAACACTTGATGCTCTACAAGTCTATATTTTTCAGTCTCTGTAAAGTTGGGCTTTTGTTTTTGTCGGACGTCGGCGTCCATCGTTTGAGCGGTAGGCCTATATACACGTGCACGGTGAATTTTGCACGTAGAGCTACGCGTGCATTTAATTTGCCGATTCCTTCCGAACCCCTGCCATTTCTGTCAAAGTTAACGCTTTCCCTCATGAGGGCGTACTAATAATATTACGTGCACGGTAAGCTCGAGACACAACAGCAAAACCGCAGAAATTTGACTTTCATAACAATTAAATATGACACACTTCCTTAGCAACGACTTCACGGAAAGTTTACGATACATTTAGTTATGCGAGTCACTTATGGTCGTTTAGAAATCCCAACTTAGGTCACATATACTTAGGTCGTCGTAAAATATGAATTTTTATGAATACGGGCCCAGGCTACTACAGTACTAGCTCATAATACTGCGGGTCCGTGCCGTTAGCTGGTAATACTGTGAGTCCTGGCCACTAGCTAGTCCTGGCCACTAGCTCGTAGTACTGCGAGTCCTGGCCACTAGCTCGTAGTACTGCGAGTCCTGCCCACTAGCTCGTAGTACTGCGAGTCCAGGCCACTAGCTCGTAGTACTGCGAGTCCATGCTACTAGCTCGTAGTACTGCGAGTCCATGCTACTAGCTCGTAGTACTGCGATTCCTGGCCACTAGCTCGTAGTACTGCGAGTCGAGGATATTAGCTCGTAGTAAACTGCGAGTCCAGGCCACTAGCTTGTAGTACTGCGAGTCCATGCTACTAGCTCGTAGTACTGCGAGCCCATGCTACTAGCTCGTAGTAGCTGCGAGTCCAGGCCACTAGCTCGTAATACTACGAGTCCAGGCTACTAGCTCGTAGTACTGCGAGTCCAGGCTACTAGCTCGTAGTACTTGTTGACAGACAAACAGACAGACAAACAAACATCCTTCCAACTTCGTTCGCGAAGATAAAATTTTAGCACACGAAAGTTTGTGTTCGGTGTCGCAAGGTAAGCAGTTAGATTGGTTCCCGATCCTATCGCTAGATGGCGCTAGTAATTATTAGATGGATTAGAATTGGGTTTAGGATTGGGGTATTAAGGATTAATGGGGTAAAATAAACGACCTAAATAACCACTAGCCTCTTTCAAGGCACCGGTAGCAAGTCGTCGTTTGACCCGAGCCCTCTCGTGACTCAATTTAAATAGTTTTATTTTTTAGCCGTTTCCGTCTTCTCAAAAATCGTTTTCGCTGAATAATATCACGATACCGTACTTTTAACTGTGACCTCTTCACAGTCCAGCCAACAAGACAGAATCTACCGCATTAAGTCGACGAATTCTAAACTTAATCAAACATAAACATCTCTGAATGCAATTCACTGACCCCGTAACAACTAAAAGTGTATAGTTTGCGCAAGGTCGTCTTATAACGCTTAACTACACTTCGATTACTTCCAAAGCAATTAAATTAACACAATAGGACTTGTTGAGTTGCCCGTTCTCTGAACCTGCAGGGGCCAGATATTTCTGATTTATAGACCGAAAAGATCCGAAAACGTGACGGGACAATCATTGACGGTACAACAATATTACCGTGGTTTTTTCAGTAAAATTATGGTTTTTTGGCTTTTTTTTTCGTACTCACAATGTGGTCAAAATTGCCGTTGCATAAACCCGTGTGTGGAACTACCTGTAATTATTACAAACTGGTGCAGTTTGCAGGCCCGTATGCAGGATTTTTAATGTGGGAGGGGGTGCGAATTTGTACGGATGGGACCAAAGATAGCGCGTAAAGTTTTTAGTTGACATTATCGCCTAAGCCAAGTCTGTTTTCGTGTGCAAATACCGTTTATTTTACATCAAAATACCATTCAAAAGCTTCACTGAAAAAAAGAACGATCCGCGACCTCCAAAAGCGAGGATTATGGTATCTAGGAATACGTTAGTCAGTATACGTGCAGTGGGGCTTGTTTGTGTGCGCTGTTATACAATACATTCACAATGACCCGATCGTAATTCCACTTCCATTCATACATTTACACATTTGCCGGCCGTGGAGGAATTACGACAAACCACCGTTGCCTAAATACAAACCTTTAGAATCTTAACAATCTTTTGAATATTCAGTTTTTTAATATTATTCGTGCATGACTACCAGTGATTGGTTGAAGCCGGCGGGGATTTTAAAGCGAATATGGGGAGGCTATTATATTTTTTGAAAAATTATATGATTCGTCGATGGCTATTATTACGCGTACTTACTTACTACAACTTCATTGATTGTATAAACCCTCCATGATCGCCAAGTTGCTATAGCAACCGTTTGCATACAGATCAATCACAATGGCAAGCACAATTTTGCCTTATTTTCATGTTTAGTGTTATGTTGAACTAAATACGTAAAAGAAAATCTCCAAAACTATTTCATTTTCCGGAAAGTAAGCTCAGTGGTTAATAGCTCATTTTTGCAAATTGCGAAACGCAAGCCATCTCATGAATTATTAATGCCGGTTTTCGTGTCGTAACCTGACGGCTGTATGCTTTTGCTGTACATACCATGACTGTACGGGACAAACCATTTAAAAGGATGTGCCGTGCTGAAAATGTTTTTCTGAAAATGGTCTAATATCGTGGGACGTACCTATTTAAACGTATACAAATTTGGTGTCTGGTTTTAGCATGCATATTGTTGTTTGGGAAAAAACTACTTTGTAGAGTTGTTTTGTTCCCAGCGCCAGGCAAAATAATAAAAAGAGCCGTCGGCTCCTCCAAAGAATTGTGACGTCTAAGTACGTAGTCCTGTGTCCAACGACTATTTACTGTTTACGCAGAATTATGCGCACACAGGGGATACGTATAATGACGAAAGCTTTTGTCTGGATTTGTAGCCTGCCCTCATTCACGATATTTTGACCAGTGGCACGAGAAATTACACACAAAACTCATATTTTACTGACATAATATTACAAACAACTCAATAATTTAACTTAAAATGGAATATCTAAACATAAACTACCGAGTAACGCACACTTCTGTCACCAAGGCGGCACTTCCTCTTTAAATGTCCATAATGACACCAACCTCGTGTATTGTACACACGTACAGCGCAGTACGTATGTTGTATGTAGACCGCGTGTGTGTAACTAATGACTGCATGTACTGTTGTACAGTATTATGTCCATGTACATGTACATGTACATGAAGTTTGATCCAGTTGCTCTAGTTTGAAACATTTATCTGAAGCCAACATTAACCTGAAATGTTCTTCGTTGTCCTATCAAGTTGAAGATGATTCGGATGAGGCAACAGAGCAGCACTTGATATATAACCGTATCTTTTCGAGCCTGCGAGCTGTCGGAGTCTGACGAAAACGAACTAAAGCTATGAGGAAAAAAAACCGGACTGGATCTGACCTCCGGTCCGGCAGAAAATGGATACAGTTGAGTATACATTTAGAATGATAAAAGCGTTCACATTTGCACAGCCCGATGTCCGGATTGGTATCACGGCACGGCCTCTTCGCATAATAGCGCATAATATTGCTGGTCTGAAAAGCGACTGCATGGCATGCATGTACATTGTCGAGTGTGTTGACAATTTCGAATCTGTAACCAGACTGACGCTGTTGTGTGAAATAATTACCCTTGCTTAGTTTCGTCCCTGTCTAAATTTAATTAAAAGTAGTTCCTGCCGGTAAAAGTGGAAATCCCATATACCTCTGAAACATATTCACGCGATTGCCTGTTATCTCCATGGGAGAAATTGTTTCAAAGAATAAAAATTCACGCTACACGGACAGAAAACTTAGCGCATACAGGAAAGAATTCTCTGTGATGCAGCCGTCAGGTGACATCATAAGGTGCCTGCTGCCCCCAACGGCCATTGAAGGAAAGGTTTCTCAATTGCCGTTCGCAGTGATAGAAAAATTTACCACGTTTTTTTACACATTTCCGTATGAAATATTTTTAAAATTTCGTTAGGTATTTGTAAAATAGCATCTCCTTAACCAGTTTACGGATAACAACATTAAAATTGTGATTGATCCTTAATGTTTTTGTGGGCCACATAATCATATTAAAGTTAATAAGGGCAAACCTAGCAAATTATAAATTTCTCAAGGCGAAATCAGCCTCAAATCTGATAGTACCCAACCATTTTTTGAAACGTCACAGTCCAGTACATCCTCATTGTGCGTGGGAAATGCCCCATTGTTGTCATTTAGCTAGTTGTAGAAACCGCGCCCTTGACGGTTTACCAAACCAGATTGTCGTCTGACTCTCACGTTGCAAGACCAATTTTGTGTGGTATGCGAACCGACGAGTCGAGCCGAAAACAAATCGTTATTCTGCCGGTAAACTTTAGGAATGGCCGGTGGCATGGTGGGTAGCGGTTTCTGGGGAAATCGGTGGTCATGGCTCCGTCGTACATGTGTTCTGATGATTTTGTCCATCGTCATAGTCGATGCGGACCACTACCGGGGCGGGACAATGTGGTGGAGACGCCTCGAGTTTGTCCCGGGAACGGTGAACAACTTGATAAATGTAAGTTTAATTACAACTATTTCACTCTGTTGTAGCTATGCTAACGAAACCGCTGTTTCCCTCGTTTTCTTGATGGTGATATTTTATAAGAGGTGATAACAGATGAGCATGATGTGATTGTATTTCGTGTCGGATCTAGCATAAACAAGAACACAACTTTCGTGCACATTTTTAAGGCTCACGCGCCGCGCCTTGTCGCACGTATCAGCCACACACGATACCGATCTTGTTTCATCTTCTCCCAGCTGATATAATGTCAAGCGACAATAGAGCGAGAAATGGGCCCTAGCAAAAGTACTTACAGGCCGGCCCACAAAAAGCGGTATAGGTACGAATATCCCACGCCGGTTCTTATACCATTATACGAACCAGCCAATATTAATGGGCTGTAAATAAAATCGTTATAATTCTGGGAGTGTCGTGGCTGCTTGTATAAAACTATTATACCCGTAGGTCTCTAGGGGTGTTCGAAATCCTTCCAACTTCTCATTTAGGGATGAACCAACCAGGTAATTCGCAAATGTCTGCCCCTAATCTGGCATCGCAAGATGAAATCGGTGTGAAATCGAATAGTAATTGGTCAGGACGGTAACGTTACACCGATCTACAACGTTTACAACACGCACAATCATTATAACACCAAATCTCATGCAAAATTACTAAACATCTATACAGTGGCGGGGTAGTAGTTCATTTCTGTAACGCATGGTTTGTTAACCAAGCGGTCTGTTACGTTACCCCGGAGGTATGTTATATGTGCTTACTTCCGGGTCTGTTATGTTACTCCAGTGGTCTATTACGTCAGACGTTACCCCAGTGGTCTGTTACGTATGTTACCCCAGTGGTCTATTACGTATGTTACCCCAGTGGTCTATTACGTCAGACGTTACCCCAGTGGTCTATTACGTCAGACGTTACCCAGGTGGTCTGTTACGTATGTTACCCCAGTGGTCTATTACGTCAGACGTTACCCTCGTGGTCTGTTACGTATGTTACCCCAGTGGTCTATTACGTCAGACGTTACCCCAGTGGTCTGTTACGTATGTTACCCCAGTGGTCTATTACGTCAGACGTTACCCCAGTGGTCTGTTACGTGCGTTACCCCAGTGGTCTATTACGTCAGACGTTACCCCAGTGGTCTGTTACGTCAGACGTTACCCTAGTGGTATGTAACGCTACCCCTTGTTGTATGTTACTTACACTGCCATGGGAAGCGTTCACCAAATCAGCGCGCTTAATTTCTTTTGGTAGTTGATTTTCATGGATTGGTATGGTTTAATATGTTTAATAAAGGGCCAGTTATAAATTGATTCATTGGGCTGTACTAAAACTAAACAGTGGTGTGTTCTGTCAATTACACTACTGTATAGACCTATTAGGTTTTATACTTCATGCGAATGCGAACTGCGATGCGAAAATGGCGCCATAAGTTCGCAACAATTATTTACAAGAGTTAAAAAGTGTTCAAGGCTATGGCAATAGTTCGCAGCTAATATCCGCCATGACGTAATTTTGACTGTAAAATTTGCATTTATAAACCGGCCTTATGGGCTTTCCCGTGCCAGTAGCAGATTATAAATGACTGAAAAGCAACAGTAATTGATCGCGGGCCATGTCCGACGAATTTGGGTGGCTCGGTGGTGACGTAGTCTTCCTAAGATTATTAAATAAAAATAACTATCTATTATTACCGTGTTGTACTACATACACGGCAGCCATATTGCTGCGCCCTCATCGGTTCTAACATGGTACGGTAATATCAGACAAAGTGTGAGGCTGGTATTCCAATTTAACCTACGGTAAAAACGGCACACCGGTGATCCGATGGTCCGGCGAACTGGCGAAATCGCAGGGGGGTTTAGGATTAGGGTACATGGAAGACAAGAAAGAAAGTAATCATTCATAAAAATAAGTAAAAGCTTTTACTAACCTTTTACCATTTATCTTTATACATAATGAGTAAAAGCTATTAAGCAAAAGTAATTACTACTTCTTATAAGTAAACACTAGACAGATTAGTAAATGGTTATTCATATAGACTCATGACCACGTACGAGTATTTGCTTGTGTTTTTACAAGCTCCTTCATTCGAAGCTTGTCGTTTTGCCAACGCGGTCATTTCTACCTGTAAGAGGACAACATAAGTTGTACAACAACAGGTTTGATCATAGTAAAGTCAATCCTACCCCCTATGTGGAGTGGCTTGCAGAACCCTTTCTGGCAAGTATGTTTGCCGAATAAATCTGGCCCTTTGTTTATACATCCAGCTTAAAGTGCACATAATTGCAATTGCGCCAGTCAACTCGAGTACAGGGGTTGAGTTTTGTTAGTACGTAAAACAATATTCGAGTTGGTTATATGGATGGCTTTATACAAAAGATGCCCATCTGGGCGTGAACTAAAAATACTGAAGACAATTCAATGACTAAGCGTTCAATTGTTATGCCATAGATATTCTATACAATAATTATTGTTACAGCACTGGGCGTGTACATGTACGCCTTACAATGCCAACAACGTACCTCAGAAGTAAAGTACTGGAATAGGCCATGGACGGCGTTGTGAAAAGCTTTACTATAGGCACCGAATTCAGTGAACCGTCAAGTTCCAGCACGTGAGCACCGCGTCGAACCGACAAAACAATAATATAATAAACCGTGAATAATGGAAACATAATTTGGTTTGTGTCTGAACGATAAAACCTGATTGGAATCGTTTGTTTCTGGACTCATTTCGGATGTGACCAAAATTCACATTGATTCAGACTAGGCCCGGTTCAAAGATCGAAAGTCTGCCGTGTCTAATTTAAATAATCGCCCAAAATTTGAAATACACACGGAACTGAGAAGTTCGACGTTCGAAGCAACTGCCGGCGGTTTTCTGCCGAACGTCATTATGATATGCCGTTTGCAAATGAATTGAATGATGACACGGCAGAAATTCGACGTTTGAGTGGAAGCTTTCTCGTACCCATGGCTCACGCGCGTTCCAGCACGCTGCACAATTTGGGAGTATTCGTTACCCTTGAAATCGCTGCCATAAACCACATTACCCTACCTTTAGCTTAGTTCCATGGGTACCAATGCTTTGTTTAGACCGGGCTCTGATTTCCCTCAAAGGTTTTTGTCGAGCATTTTCTCGATACATTAGCTCACGGTGACCCCGACCAGGAGTTGTTGTTTTGTTGTACATTGTATATGTATTACACTTCTGAAGTATGTTGATTGCCCTCTCATGATATTTACAAAAGGACTTAAGTACGGGAAGCCAAAGCAAACAATATTGGCACGTCTTGCGATAGACTAGCTGTCTGTAATAAAGACGCTTTTGAAGCCACAGATCCTCCATCTTACTACTCACAGCATACTTATGCGACATTTGTTTCTCCTACGAATTTATTTTTAAATAACTGACTTTTAGTTTAACATGGGAGTACTAACAAGGTGGATTGACGGCTTAAACTAGCTGCACGACTTCAAAAGCAGACGCACTATTCATTTTTATAGAGATCAGTGGTTGAATTCATTTGATTGGTGAGAGTCCCACGGCCCAGGGTTCATTGTTTAGCATTTGTTTGTGAGATTTTGCCAAATTTAAGCACAAATTAGTGTCTATATTGTGTTTAGCGAGGCTCAGCTAGATCACTCCTCTATGACAACACTTTGTTGTAAATGTAAACACGATATTCATGTAGGCCTATTCACATTTACAAAGCCGTTCCGGCCGGCAGACGGCGGTCGGAGTGTATTTATCACTGTGGAGATGCAGTACAGTTTATACCACCCCATTCATAGATTCTGTCTTCTGATTGGTTTAGAGCGCGTCACGTGACATGTCTTATTTTGTTACTATAAAAGGCGCACAAACGGCAACGTCCTATCCCATAGCAACCAGGGTACTATTTTAGAGTATAGCGTACAGCACGAGTAGCGATCGACACACCTCGAATCCAGTTGTACGTCTGTATATAGATAGCGCATACGAGCGTGTGCGAAGATGAAAATAGTCTGTCACCCTTTTCAGATATTAGAAGCTAAGAAGTATGCCCGGCGCTTATGTTGCCGATCCTACTCGACTCAATTACTGGACTCAACCGGCAATTGACGTGCTCAGGCTGCACTTTTATTATATCGCGTGACTGAACGCGGCTAACTGTGACCGAGTTGTATAATGTGCTTAGCTAGATCGCCGTGACTGACATCGAAGTGCTGCCCTCTGTCGTGATGTTAATGTTCATCTGAACTCCTCCCTAGTCCGCCATTTTGTTCGCGCCGCGTCGTCAAGCGCGATTGTGATTAGCTAATAGGTTTCGGTTAATTGTAGTCAGTCACGAAAAAAATATCTCGCTTTGACTGACTGTGACTGACTGGAACTGGGTTGCAAGCGTGCTTATGTCGGTCTGACTGACCGCGAATCTATGTTATCTATTCGCTCTGCGTGTGGAGAGTCGATGTGATTTTGTATAACCGCAGGAAATTCCCGGCCATTTTTTGCCATCTCTGGGTATTCAAGGTGACAAATATCTCGAGCCTCGGCCCCATGTACATTCTAGGACCGTTTAGCAGAATGTCGGAGCGAATAATCTGGGTACAAATATTACGATTCTCCAGAATAGGTGCCGAGCATCGAACGAAATGAAATTCGAATTTGTACGTTTCCAAGTTTTGGCCATAATGTTTCCTACTCCAAAGTGCTGACTGTAGGCCTATTGCATTTCCTGCTCGATCCCCGATCGCTGCTTGTCAACAACTTGTTCTGAAAAGGATGGGAAAAACGCTACGAAACGCTACTGCCCGCGATCTTTTATTATCCATAGGCCTACATACCAAGTGTCGTTTTCTCCAATAAATCACAACCAATGTCTCACAAACAAAAAATGTTATTCAAAAGTAATTTTCCATCCTCAACCTTACGCGAAGCGCTGGGTGAATAAAGAAGTTCAACGGGGGCACATGCTTTTCAACAGAATCTGGTATCAATGAAGCGTGGGATAATTGTAAAGATCTGCTATTTGCAACCACTACTGATACTGTGCCTGTAGCCAAACAACTTAGAGACATGGATTTCAGATTGTTACTCTTAACATCAGGAAATGCTATCCTGAAAACGCTCATTTATGGACTAAATATAAACCCAGCTAACATAGCAACGTAGTGTGTTAGCTGGGAAAGCATTATACACAAATTAAAAATGAAGTGTACTAAATTTGGCTCTGAATTCATCCTCTAACCCAAAACGGTCGTTTGAAAAGTGCCATGTTAAGTGAATGTACATGCTCTTGCAATAACCACCGCCACATTGCCAATAATTTCAGTTAATTTTTCCAATGTAATTTCAGTAGTTTTATATAGAACTTTATGTAGCCATTCACCCTTCGCACTTATGTGATATATCTACTAGTACTGGCGAAGCTAGAAAACTGTTCAAAGAAATTATAGCCATTATGTATAAATCTGTTGGCCCCAATGTTTCTCCGATGTTACTCAGCTTAGCACTGATAGCGCAGCCTAAACTATTTAAAATTTCTCTTTCAACACGCACTGTGCCAAACAGAATGGATGGAATCTAGCAAAATTGGTGACGCTCATATTAATAATGTCAAATTATTGACCAATAAGTTTTCCAGTTTGTTAAACCGTCGAAAAACTTCTGGAGAGGATTTTCTGTGGACATATCGTCAATCATAATGTAAAAAGGTGTTGTTTCCGATGTTTTTCGCTAATCGTTCATTAGTGACCCAATTTATTGTCAACAGTATACGATCGATGGGCAAAAATACTAGATAAAACAAAACCTCCCCCAATCGATGTAATTTTTTGGGATTGGTCAAAAGCATTTCACCGTGTGAGTCATCAAATATTACTGGACAAATATTACTAGGTATCTGTGGATCTATCCTCCACAGATAGATATGTCTCTTAAGTCAACAAATATAAACTTAGGACAACAACACGCCCCAAAATCCCCTCGCCCACTCTATACACTGGGGTCTGATGTTCTTAAAATTGTTAGTAATTATAAATATCTTGGTGTAACTATTAGTAGTGATCTTAGCTGGAAAACATATAAAGAATACTGTGTCAAGAACTACTAAGTTATTTAGTTTTATTGGAAGTATTGTGAAATGTAGCAGTCAACGTACCATAGTTAAACTTTAGTGTTCATTGTGTAGGCCTAGTTTAGAGTATGCTGCCCCTGTTTGGTGTCCTTTTCTCCAAACTCAACAGGACATTATTACAGAGCGTTCACAGACGTTTCACTGGTTCTTGCCTTGTACTTCCATAAAGAGCTAGTTTGAACATTGTCAATGAAATCGGTTACTCCACTAGATGTGCCTAATTAGAATCACCGTTTATAACCAGTATCGAATTTAACTTTCAATACCATTTGTTGTAAAATGTTCATGTAGGCCTATTTAGTTTCGATATTGACATCAACAATTCAATTGAAATTAACACAAGATACACTGACATCGTCAAATTTCATCATCTAAATTTAAGTCTTAGAACGAATGCCCTCCACAAAGATTTTCGAAATTATGAGATAGTTTACCTAAACATGTTTCACTACTATACTACTTATTTTTACTACTTTCATAAATATTGTAAGAAAACATACTCTGACTCCATGGTGTACGTCCTGCCTTATCAAAATAATGATGTTTATAACAACAATATTAAAATAATTATGCATTTACAAATTGTTACAAATATCATATGTGTCAAATATTACTGTCTATGCAACTTGCCTGTGATGAAAAGTGTTCTGCGTTTGCAAAGAAACAAACAAATTTCGATCTTTGGAGCCGAAAATGCCAAGTTTAATTTGGCATCCCATCCAAAGAGGACAGCAGACATAAATTAAATATCTAACTCTATGATTAAATCACAAATGCAAACACAAGAGGGCAGCAGGTACCTTACCATGTACTAATCCCCCATCCTCATGGCGTGCAGCGGTGAGTAAATAAACAAACTCGAATTATAATTAGGCCTATAGGACGTTTGTTTTGTTTATAATTCGTAATTCTTGAAATCTTTTTTATATATTTTTCACCACAGGTTGAAATTTCAAACCGTGCCTCAACCAACAATTCTATGGGCATACCAGGAGGGTTATGTCCTTCTCAGAAGGTCAATAATAACGTTGTTTACCGAGGCCCCGATATGGCGTGTGTAGTGGGTCCCGACAGTGATGTCGTTTGCCCAAAAGAACTATTAGAAAACGCTAGAAGTTTCATCTGCACTGACTACAATCCCAGTGTCAACTGGGCCACGGGAGTCTTCAGCATTGTAGAACCTTTTGAAGTCGTCGGACAAGATCCGTATTATATTGGGTAGGTGCATACCCTAACCTCACCCCCTATACCCCTCGCCCCTATACCCCTCGCCCCTATACCCCTCGCCCCTATACCCCTCGCCCCTATACCCCTCGCCCCTATACCCCTCGCC